>SJXQ01001461.1:34952-312452 GCA_006408695.1 Aepyceros melampus
AAAAGTTGGCTTAAAGCTCAACATTCAGAAAACGAAGATCATGGCATCTGGCCCCATCACTTCATGGGAAATAGATGGGGAAACAGTAGAAACAGTGTCAGACTTTGTTTTTTTGGGCTCCAAAATCACTGCAGATGGTGACTGCAGCCATGAAATTAAAAGACGCTTACTCCTTGGAAGAAAAGTTATGACCAACCTAGATAGTATATTCAAAAGCAGAGACATTACTTTGCCGACTAAGGTCCGTCTAGTCAAGGCTAGGTTTTTCCTGTGGTCATGTATGGATGTGAGAGTTGGACTGTGAAGAAGGCTGAGCGCAGAAGAATTGATGCTTTTGAACTGTGGTGTTGGAGAAGACTCTTGAGAGTCCCTTGGACTGCAAGGAGATCCAGCCAGTCCATTCTGAGGGAGATCAACCCTGGGATTTCTTTGGAAGGAATGATACTAAAACTGAAACTCCAGTACTTTGGCCACCTTATGTGAAGAGTTGACTCATTGGAAAAGTCCCTGATGCTGGGAGCGATTGGGGGCAGGAGGAGAAGGGGACAGTGGAGGATGAGATGGCTGTATGGCATCATGGACTCAATGGACGTGAGTCTGAGTGAACTCCGGGAGTTGGTGATGGACAGGGAGGCCTGGCGTGCTGCGATTCATGGGGTCGCAAAGAGTCGGGCACGACTGTGCGACTGAACTAACTGACTGACTGAAGACATAACGCAATGAAGATCCTGCATTCTGTAGCTAAGACCCAACGCAGCCAAAATAAAAAAATAGGTTTCTTTTTAAAAAAAGACATAACCTTAAGCTTCCTTGGTCCTTACATGTCGACCACATTATCCAAGAGGGATAATAAATGAGACTTTGCACATATCCTGCAAAACTCAGCTCCAATTCACTCCTCTGTGATGATTCCTGGTCATTGCTAAGAGAGTCATCATCCCCTAGTCTGGGTGTATTACCTATGGATCTATTATTGTCTATATAGTTATAGATAATTTATATGTGTAGATAATATCTATAGATAATATTTATAGATATTGTTGTCTATGCTACTCAGTGGGAACTAATCATGAACTGACTTGTGGATGTTAGAGAGATCTTATCTTTAACAAATGCAGGTTCCTAGCCAGAAGCTTCACATCCTTTTAATCCTTTGGGGCTGACATTACCTTTTCTACCTATTCTCAAGTATTTATAGGACAGATTGGATAGATTTCCATTCTGAATGTTGATTCTTTGGAATGTTGGTCTCCACATATGCATTTCTGGACAACCTTTAATGATGGTTGATGCTGTAACCATAATACTAAAGTCACATTTGTCCTCCAGAGATGTTTTGGGGTTTAATGTCTAAACCTTAATACCTCTGGAAGATTCCATTCTCTTTAAATGAAAGCCTGAGAAAGTGTTTAATCAGAAACCAGTATATCACCCCAGTATTGTTTGGAGTAATTAATACTGCCAAGTCTTTCTCATATTCTCATCCCTCCTGTGTTCTCCCCTCCCTTGAATAATCTGTTGTAGTTATGAGCCAATAACAAGCAGCTTTATCCTGTGTTAAAACAGTTTTTGAGTAATTTTTTTCTTTATAAACCATTGAAAGCTACTAAAAGTTGAATAAAAGAATTCTTAAACAATTAAAATTTTAATTTATTTATATTGGATTCAAATTTTTTGTGATTTCTTTCGAGGTAAAAAGCCATGAAAACATTGTATTTTCTAAGTCCCACTTAACCATAGGCCAGTTTTCCATCGTAAAACATAGAAGCCTTAGTGAAAGACAAAATAGACTTCTCTGTCCCATTGTCCCTAGTTAAGGGCTTCTCTGATATGCTCATATGATTATGCTTTAAGAAGCCAAATCTTTTATGAAAACATCCCGAGCTTGGCTGGTTATTAGGGGAGCAGAGGTCACAAAATGAGCATTTAGATTATCCTTTTTTAGTAGAGGTTGACTATATTTTTCTGACCATATTGAGAAAAATAAATATTATAAATGTAACCACTATTAAACTTAAACCACTTAATTGTTAGTGTTGGATGACAGACTGCCTTGTTGTCTTTCCAATTAAAATTTAATTTTATGTACTTTATTTTTTCCTGTTTTATTTTAAACATAGGGAATCATTTATTCTGAGACTGCTTTTAGCAACTATGATCATTTGACAACAGACCTGCTTAACAAGTACATTCAGAAGATCCCAGCTAAAAGATTTGGATATCCTGAGGAGGTAATGTATATTTCCAACATTGATGAATTACTTTGTTTTATACTTTGGAGATTTGTAACATTTTAGTGTCCTTTTCCATAGTCTGATTGGTTAACAGAGAAGATTGCTCCCATGCCCTCAAACTATGTTCCCTGTGCTTTCTGGCTGCCAGGAATACTGTGCTAGTGGTGCCTCGAATACTCATATAGCAGTATTTATTCAGGAATGAATGCAGTGTCAGTTAAGAGCAGCATGTTTTTATTGTCTCATTGCACTTTTCAGCTCTTTTCAGTTGTTTGATAGTACACAGAATCTCAGATATGCAGATGACACCACCCTTATGGCAGAAAGTGAAGTGGAACTAAAAAGCCTCTTGATGAAAGTGAAAGAGGAGAGTGAAAAAGTTGGCTTAAAGGTCAATGTTGGCTTAACATTAAGAAAACTAAGATGATTGCAACCAGTTCCATCACTTCATGGCAATAGATCGGGAAAGAGTGAAAACAGTGGCATACTTCATTTTTTGGGCTCCAAAATCACTGTGGATGCTGACCGCAGCCATGAAATTAAAAGATGCATGCTCCTTGGAGGAAAAGTTATGACCAACTTAGACAGCATATTCAAAAGCAGAGACATTACTTTGCCAGCAAAGGTCCGTCTAGTCAAGGCTATAGTTTTTCCAGTAGTCATGTATGGATGTGAGAGTTGGACTGTGAAGAAAGCTAAGTGCTGAAGAATTGATGCTTTTGAACTGTGGTGTTGGAGAAGACTCTTGAGAGTCCCTTGGACTGCACGTTGATCCAGTTAGTCCATCCTAAAGGAGATCAGTCCTGGGTGTTCATTGGAAGGACTGATGTTGAAGCTGAAACTCCAATACTTTGGCCACCTGATGTAGAGAGCTGACTCATTTGAAAAGACCCTGATGCTGGGAAAGATTGAAGGTGAGAAGAGAAGGGGATGACAGAGGATTAGATGGTTCGATGGCATCACCGACTCAGTGGAAATGAGTTTGAGTAAACTCCAGGAGTTGGTGATGGACAGGGAGGCCTGGCGTGCTGTGGTCCATGGGGTTGCAAAGAGTTGGACAGGAGTGAGTGACTGAACTGAACTGAACACAGAATCAAGCAAATCAGACAGTTATGACAAAATGAATTTTCGTACCTGATTTCTGTAAGGTGACCAGTTTTAAGTCTATAAAAATCAATAGCTTTCTTAAATTCCAGCAAGATCAGTCTTAAAATGTAATTTTTTAAAAAGGAGATATATTCCACAATAATAAGAATAAAAACTGAAAACCCAAAGTGAACTTGACTCTAAACAAAAAAAAGTTTATTACTGAAGAACAGAAAAAAAAGACCAGAGTAAATAGAAACATGCCATATTTCTCAATGCTACTGCTGCTGCTGCTAAGTCGCTTCAGTCATGTCCGAGTCTGTGCAACCCCATAGATGGCAGCCCACCAGGCTTCCCTGTCCCTGGGATTCTCCAGGCAAGAACACTGGAGTGGGTTGTCATTTCCTTCTCCAATGCATGAAAGTGAAAAGTGAAAGTGAAGTCACTCAGTTGTGTCCGACTCTTTGCGACCCCATGGACTGCAGCCTACCAGACTCCTGCATCCATGAGATTTTGTAGGCAAGAGTACTGGAGTGGGGTGCCATTGCCTTCTCCCATATTCCTCAATGGAGAGACTCAATTTTACTAAAATAAAGTTTCCCGAAATCACACATATACATTTAATGTATCTTTGGAATTAATACATTGATTCTAAAGTTTTCCCTAGAAAAATATTTATGCCAAAATGCCCAAAATGTTTTGAATAAGAATAATGAGGGGATTTGACCTTCCTGCTATCAAAACATACTATAGAGCTTCCCTGGTGGCTCAGTGGTAAAGAATCTGTCTGCCAATGCAGGAGACATGGATTCGATCTCTGCTGCTGCTGCTGCTGCTGCTAAGTCGCTTCAGTCGTGTCCGACTCTGTGCGACCCCATAGACGGTAGCCCACCAGGCTCCTCCGTCCCTGGGATTCTCCAGGCAAGAACACTGGAGTGGGTTGCCATTTTCTTCTCCAGTGCATGAAAGTGAGAAGTAAAAGTGAAGTCGCTCAGTCGTGTCCGACTCTTAACGACCCCATGGACCTGCAGCTAGCAGGCTCCTCCGCCCATGGGATTTTCTAGGCAAGAGTACTGGAGTGGGGTGCCATTATCTCTAGTTCGGGATAATCCTACAAGTAGCTAAACCCATGTGCCGCAACTACTGAGCCTGTGCCCTAGAGCCCAGAAGCCACAACTCCTGAGCCCACGTGCCGCAGCTACTGAAGCCCATATGCCTTAGAGCCCTGTGCTCTGCAATAAGAGAAGGCACTGCAGTGAGAAGCCTGCTCACCATAGCTGGAGGGTGGCCCCCGTTTGCCACAACTAGAGAAAAACCCGCACAGCAGTGAAGACCCAGCATGGCCAAAAAGAAATAAAATTATTTAACCACCCCCTCAAAATGCATACTATAAAGCTAAAGTTGTTTCCTACATTTGGGGCTGGTACTGGAAGAAATTAAATATGGTGGGATAGAATGGACTCTCATATCAGTACTGTACACACACACACAGTTTATAGGACAAAAGTAACATTTCAAATCTACAAGGAAAGAATATTCAGCAAAAGTCTTGCAGCAGTTGACTGTTCATTTAGAAATAAATTAGACTCACCCATCTCATATCACATACAAAATAATTTTCAGATATATTAAAATGCTAAATATAAAAGCAATGCTATAGAACTCTAAGAGAAAAACGTGTTCTAATTCCTAGAGCTAGCTTTCATTATCAATTTGATGTATATCTTTCCAGAAATTTACTGTGTATGCTTAAAGATATTTCTATTTACTGAGTTTTTTTTTTTTTAGAAAAATGGGATTCTATTGTATGTTTTTCTACAACTTGCTATGGCTGTAGCGTTAGACCCTGTTGCTGCACATTGAGATTTTTAAAATTTTTTTATATTGTAATAATTCTGCAGTGAACCTTCTTGACTATAGTCATGAACTCTTATGTAGAGGGTAGCTTTCTAGAAGTAGAATTCCTGAACTAAAATAGACTTGCATATTAAATTTTAGAAGATATTGTTAAATTCAACACTTGATGAGCTATTTTGAGCAAGGTGCCAGATTTTATTTGGAAAACTGAGAGTGATTTTGAAAGGATTTTAATCAAGAGATTTGTCTGATTAAGCTTTTATTTTGGAGAGAACCCTCCTTATGTTTTCTGACAATTATATATTGTCTATGTGCTGCGCTGTGCTTAGTCATTCAGTCGTGTTCAACTCTTTGAGACCCCGTGGACTATAGCCCACCAGGATCCTGTGTCCATGGTCTGTAGTTACTGTATTAAAAGTTGACATTGAGAAATTCAAGAAATATTTATGAACTCGTTTAAAATAATCTTAATAAAATCATGGATGTGAGAGTTGGACCATAAAGAAGGCTGGGCGCCAAAGAATTGATAGTTTTGAACTGTGGTGTTGGAAAAGGCTCTTGAGAGTCCCTTGGGCTGCAAGGAGATCAACCAGTTCATCCTAAAGGAAATCAGTCCTGAATATTCATTGGAGGGATTGATGCTGAAGCTAAAGCTCCAGTACTTTGGCCACCTGATACGAAGTCAACTCATTAGAAAAGACGCTGATTCTGGGAAAGATTGAAGGCGGGAGAAGGGGACGACAGAGGATGAGATGGTTGGATGGCATTACTGACTGAGTAGACATGAGTTTGAGCAAGCTCTGAAAGATGGTGAAGGACAGGGAAGCCTGACGTGCTGCAGTCCATGGGATTCCAAAGAGTTGGATACAACTGAGTAATTGAACAACAAATAAAGGCATTGAATACTATAATATTTTTAATGAAAAACAGCTGCATTTTAAAATACAAAAATGAACAATTTTTGCTTTGTTTTACATGTTTTACACAGTTCTTTAATATATGGCTTAATAGAAAACAGCTGGACTCTCACATCTGCTTCTGGTTTCAGTTGGTTACAAGATGTTGTTTTGGTAAAGCATGCAAAGAAAATCTGGCTTCATGCCAGTTAAAAGGAGGAGTATTTTAGCAGTCTTTTTGAGTAACTGTGGACATTCTTCTTTAATATTCAACAAGTGACAGTTTCTTTTTTTTTTCTATTGCTGTGTATTTTATGTATTAATGACCTGCCCCATTGCAATGTACTGGCACATACATGGTGCTTCCAAGGTGGCACTAGCGGTAAAGAACCTCCCTGCCAATGCAGGAGACATAAGAGATGCAGGTTCTGTCCCTGGGTCAGGAAGGTCCCCTGGAGGAGGACATGACAACCCACTCTAGTATCCTTGCCTGGAAAATCCCATGGACAGAGTTTTCTGGTGAACTACATACAGTCCATAGGGTCACAAAGAGTCCAACATGACTGAAGCGACTTAGCACACACAGTACATACTTGATGTATGTACTAATGATACATTCTGTATATAATCATATCATTTACTTCATGCATGAGGACAGAGTATAACTATTACATAATTATATTGTTTACTTCACGCATGAGTACAAAGTATGACTATTAGATAATTACATACAACAAATGTCATTTGTACAAATTGCATTAAGTCAGGTCAACTCTAGTCTCCATACTTATCACAACCAACAACTTTCCTTAATCCCAAGTTTTGAGAAACCCACAGCTCATCCATAAACATGCCTCTCTTCTTGCTTTGGGCCCATAGCATGTGGTGGGTTCTAGACCTGAACTTTATCTGACATCTAGTTCTTACTTTTAAAAATATTTCTGTTTACTGACATTTTTACAAAAATGAGATTCTACTATATGTTCTTTTCTGCAACTTGCTAAGGATGTAGCATAGTATATTTAATTAGACCCTGTTGTTGCACATTGGGATTTTATGTGTATTTTTATATAAATATAGGTTTATGTTTCATAAATATAAATTTATATTTCTTAAAATCTCCCAGTTTTTCCTCACTAAACAAGACATTTTGTTGGACTAATGACTAATCAGCTCATGTGCACACATAACTATGGTGTCATACGTTTGAACTTTTAAGGATCTGTGAGCAACTCTGGCCATCTGAGGTCTTAGCACAGTCAAACAACAGGTAGTTGAGCCTATACAGAGTATTGTTTTCCAGTGTCAACAACCATAAGGTATAAGTCAATGCTTAAAATGCATAGAAAACTGACCTCAAAGTGTGTGTGTGTGTGTGTGTGTGTATATATATATATATAATATTTAATATCCAGTCTTAACAAATGGCAGTTTCTTAAAGATTAACTGCAATGTGGGATCTGAAGCCATTCAGTGAACTTTTTGTATTCCATTACATTAAAATTCCTTCGTATTCCTTGCACTTTTACTGAGTCTTTCATGCATAGATGATTTTGTAACACCAGACGTTGGTCTTTTGGAAAATATTGATTCACTGAGTTATAGACATTTTCTGAATGTTGATACGCAATTCATGATACAATACCAGATGATCACATTTATGAGTGTCACCACTGATCTCTTCCAGAAATTCTTTGGGTATCGGGAAACTGTCAAGGTCATGGTGACATGTATTGATGCAACTTTTTCAAAATTCTAGTTTTCACTTGAAAGCTCAAATCTTATCATTGACAAAAAATGCTGTCAGTTATTTTCAGCTGCTTGAAGTGGCAGTCTCACTTGGTTCATTTTTGGAAAAATGTCTGCCAGATACCCAAATGTGAATAACTGTAGTTTGTTAGTCATTCTCTCAAGCAGAAAACAAACAAAAAAATGTTTTGTGAAAAAAATGACTAGTTTGTTTTGCAGCTCAAGCACATGTTCTTTTCCTTGAGACAGCCTTTATACTTCCATATATAGCCCAAGGGCTGAAGGTGTAATTCCCACTTCATCACACAAGATATTAAAAAGATGTGTACCCAGTAGTCAAGATTAATATGATTAATAATTTTAGTGCTCATCAGGGACATTTGAAAGTGAAACAGACTCTCCCTTCCCATTCCCAGGAGTACTTGCTGGTGAAAAATATTGTGACTGTTAGTAGGATGCTTCATGCTTGTTTTCCTGCCATGACTTGTGCTGAGGGTCCAGGCATTTTTCCCATCATTGCTTTGGCACCATTAGTACAAATGTCAACACAGTGAAAAAGACAGATAAGGACTCGGTATTGTTATAGAACAGTTGTGACTTCACAGATCCCCTGAAAAATCTTAGGTATGCCCAGGATTTTGCTGACCATACTGTGACTAATTGAGAAGGTGAGACAGTGGATTGCAATAAGCTGCAGAATAAGGAGAGAGTTTCAGTGTCTGTCTTATGGGGTCCTAGCATCGCCAGGTCATGTTTTCAAGATCCTCTGGTGGCCCCAGCGAATCACTAATGTCACTTTTGGGGCTGAGCTTTGACAATAGGCTATTGGTAGACTGTTCAGAACTGCTTATCAGTGAGTTGTCTTCTTTTAAGTAATAGTTATTGGGATTGAGTTACGAGGGTCAATGTAGCTGTACTTTCCCTCCACACCTCTTGGAGACAGAAAGCAGCACTTGGCAGGCCCCTCAGATGGCTTGTACTTGTACTCTATCCTAATTTTACAAACTAGGAAACCAAGAGCCAGTGATGTTCAGTAATTTGCCTAAAGCCATACATAAGTCATGTGGGCCTCCCAGGTGGTCTAGTGGTCAAGAATCCACCTACCAGTGCAGGAGATGCAAGAGACAAGGGTTCTGAGTTAGGCAATGGAAAATCCCTTTATTTGAAGGGGAGAGATGCAAAAAGATTCCTTCACTCTGTAAACACTTAATAAGTAGTTACTTTATTGTAAACCCTGTCAGAGGATGAGGCCACCACTCGATATTTGAAACAGAACTCAGCACTAAAGCACATTTATTCCTGGTCAGGCACAGTCTCTTGGAGTAGACTTTTGAGTTTTCTTTTTTTTCCTTGGGGGAAGTACGGTTTTAGAGATTTGCAGACTTCGAGTGAGAGGGTCATTTGGCTGACACTCAGAAAGGAACTTATTGGCATGAGTCTTCCTGATTGGCTTACTTACAGGGTCAAGGAACTTTCACTGATTGGTTGACTAACAAAACAGTGTTCACAGGGTGAGTTGTCATTGATTGATTACACAGGATAAAGCTAGTTCTGATTGTTACTTGTTCCCAGGCCCCATCAGCCCTTTCCCAGGAATGTGGGAACTTTTAAATTATAATTCCACACCAACTCTGTCCAAGGAAATGTGATAATAGTCACATATGTAATCTTAAACTTTGTAATAGCCACATTAAGAAAAGTTTTAAGAAGAGGTGAAATTAGTTTAAAAAATAAATCTTATTTAACTTAGTATACCTAAAACATTATCATTTTAACAATTATTAATGAGACTATATTACATTTTTCTTTCCAAGAAGAAAAACTCTTCTGAATCTGGTGTGTGGTTTTATACTTACAGTGCCTCTCAATTCAGACTAGTTCTGTGGAAATGTTGTGTGTTTTGGTTGTGTCATAGGATTAGTGAGCTCCTTTTTGGACAGTGCAGTTCTATACTACCTGCCCGGGACACAAGGATGGAGAGAAGGCTATGCCCGCCTTCTCTCAGGTCTCAGAGCCTCTAAGAGGCACAGCCCTATGAACACACATGCTATAGTGCTCCATACAGGATCAGGACTGGGGTGAGACAGGCAAGGCACAAACAATATTTAGGGATTCGCTTGCTTTCAGTGTTGCTCAGGTGCAGGTTCCCCCCGCCACCCCCCCGCCCCAGCCCTGAGCTAGCATCTCCTTAACTGCTGCATCCCAAGCACCTCATTAGTTTCACCCTTGTGTCAGCCCTGCTTGGCAGCCTGATAAAACCCAGATGATCTTGGAGTCTGGAGTTTCAGTAAGCAGCCCTAGGGATTCTGATGTAGGAGCTTAAGATCACCCTTTGAGAAACTCTCCTTGTGTTAAGAGCCTCATGTGAGACCCCGTTTACATCCAGGGAAATATTTCCATCTTTTCCTTTGGTTTTGGGAGTGGTTGTTGCTGGAGTTGCCAGTCACCTATCTATTTCTCAGGGCTGCAGTGGGATTCTGAAGTCCCCCTGATAGAAAACTCCTGTACTCTGAGATCCTGGGCTTTGGGCCTACGAGGACCATAGACTAAACAAGCTAGAATGCCAGTTTATTGTTACACAGACACAGTGACCGTTTCAGGGAGACACCTATAAAAGGCATGTGATGGTGTTGAAAACAATGAGGATCATGGAAGGAATTGATTATTTGATGGCAGAGAGCAGACACAGCACTGCTTTCACTTTTGGTTCCTTCATGTTGTTTTATTTATTTTAAAAAAGATTAAAAAAATTTTTTTGGCCACGTGACCCTGCCTACAGGTTCCTAGTTCCTTGACCAGAGATTGAACCCCAAACCCCCTGTAGTGGAAGCATGGAGTCTTAACCACTGGACCACTGGGAAAGTCCCTTAACCACTTCACATTGTGTGATTCATTTCACACTGGAGGACAAAGGAGCCTGGCATGTTACAGTCCCTGGTGTTGCAAAGAGTCGAACACGACTTAGTAACTGAACAACAACCAAAAAGGCTCTTTTTATTTTGCCTTCACCCTAGTCACATCCCTGATTTTAATGATGCTCAAATAGAAAAAGGCGTCTATTATGTACCTTCAGGTTATAGTACACACAGCCTGGCATTCTAGGCTGCAGCCTTCATGTTACAGTTCTGTAGTTTCAGAGTGTCTACTTGGAACTGGGAAGCAGCCAAAAGTGAGGAGTATCTAATTTTTGTGTGCATGTGTGTGCTTTTGTTCCCAGATCTCCTCCTTGGTATGCTTCCTGTTGTCTCCTGCTGCTTCCTTTGTCACCGGACAGCTGGTGTATGTGGATGGGGGCCAGTCTCTGTACGCACAGTTATTTGAGGTACCAGGTGAGTGGCCAAGAAATGAGTCTGTCCCTCATTTTGTGCCTTCTCCTGTTCAGGTTTTCAAAATTTCCCTAAGTACTTAAGAAATAAGGTTTTTTTCGTGTTTTTCTTCTTCTTGTAGAACATTAAAAAAATGTACAAAATATTTATAGTCATCATATGATTTTTAAAGGCAATATTCCTAGTGAAGCAAATATCTAAATATCTTTATTATAGCACACAGCTTTACCTGTTTAAAAAGTTGTTTGCGTTTGTATAGGCTAGTGGAATTTTAACCTTGAACGATATTCTCAGTGTGAGTATATATGTACAAGAAAGAGACAAGAACAGAGGCAAGAAGGTGCCATACTTTTGATATTAACTTCTCTTTGTTTATCCAGTTAGCGGCTTATGTATATGAGGGGGAGAATCAGACCTGTTAGATGGGGAGGGGTGGTATGGTGCTATTTTACAATATCTTCGGGTTATAGATTGAGGGAAACCATAGGAATATGCTGTATTCATTCATTTTTGATGTACAAAACAATTTTATATCTCTCAATCTAATGTAGATATTGCATGCAAATGTGTGTATGTGTGTATCTTATGACTAGACCATCAAACTTTGGAGTTGAAAGTATCCTAAAAAATTAGTCAAGTATCACAGTTTCATCATACATGACAAAACACATCCATGAAACCAAGGCGTGTCCAAGCTAATCAATCCCAAAATGTAGAAAAGCATATGAAATTCAAATGTGTCCAAACTGTTGCCAAAGATAGTTGATTAAATGATTGCCAGCGAATTAAAGGGCTTCTCTGGTGGCACAGTGATAAAGAATCTGCCTGCCAGTGCAGGAGACACAGGAGACATGGGTTCAATCCCTGATTTGGGAAGATCCCCTGGAGTAGGAAGTGGCAACCCACTCCAGTATTCTAGACTTGAAGATCCCACGGACAGAGAAGCCTGGTGGGATATAGTCCATGGGGTTGCAAAGAGTCAAACACAACTGCGCGCACACACAAAATTAAAATGTAGTTGATGCAGCATATATGTACTTGAATTTGCTATTCAGGACTTATTCTTTTCATCCTACTCTTTCATGTGCTAATAGTCTAGTCGACGATTCAACCCTTCTTTGCATTAATCATTGATTGGTTTGGATCTATAATATTACTCATTATTTCCCCCCGGTATAATTTTTTACTAACGGTACTATTGTAGTAATGTGTATGAGATTCTGTTTCTTTAAGGATCTCGTTTGGAAACATAGAAATGCCTGCATGATTATACAATATTATTTTCTGATGGTATTTAAAGTAGCAAAGGTGGAGGGAGAATCTTTCCACTTCCCTCACCAGTGGAGTTGAGTCAGTGTTTGTTAAAGCGAGGTACATCCTTTTCATTTTTAGAGGGAGGAGAAACCCTCTCGAGGTGATTGCTTCTCCAGGCCTTCAGTGAAATGGTTTTCCTTTGTCATTCTAACACTGGTTTGTTTGTTTTTTTTAATCAATAAAAAAAATATTTTTTAAGTTTCTGAAGGAAGCGGCCACATCCATTTTTTAAGAATATGTGCGTGCTTGGTCAATCAGTTGTGTCCAACTCTTTGCGACTCTGTGGACTGTGGCCCACCAGGCTCCTCTGTCTACGGGATTTCCCAGGCAGGAATACTGGGGTGGGGTGCCGTTTCCTCCTCCAGGGGATCTTCCTGACCCAGGGATGGAACCTGCATCTCTTGCATCGCCTGCTTTGGTGGGCAGATTTTTCCACTGTGCCACCTGGGCTTCCCTTTAAGAATATACTCTCCTAAAATAACGAGCGGGAATATTCAGCTGTTCCTTCTGAAGATTGCCAGTCCTGCCGTGAGAATGCCTGGGATGAAAGCTAAGCTATACCCTTATTAGCTGATGTTCTTGGGGAAATTTATTTCTGTATTCCTTCATTTTCTTTTCCATAAAGTGAGGTCCCTTATAGTATTCATTTCATCAGCTGTTGGGAGGATTAGATTAGTTAATGCACATTAAAGGTACTGTATCAGATAGAATGCTTTCAGTTACAACTCAGACTGGCTCAAGCAATGAAGGAATTTATTGTCTCAAATAACAGGTGAGTCTTCACTCTGCAGCTCACTGATTTCATCGAGGGCATTTTTCCCCCTTTCTCTCTCTTTTTGCTGCAACGATGTTGGCCATATCTTAAGATGGACTCTCTTGGTGGCTGCCACTCCTGAAGCTCCATGCTTCTTTGTTCACGTCCATCTGGACAGAGACAGAGGGAAGGGGATGACTTTTTCTCAGCATTTCTAACCAAATTCTGAGATTCTCTCTGCTTGGTACTAGCCTATGCAAGTGTCCATGCTTGACCAGTAACCTCAGCAAGGGGAATAGAGTGCACTTACTTAGATCAATCTATCAGTGATCCAGGGTCACTTTTCCAGAACCTCATGGTTTTCTAAGTGGAAAGAGGAGACGAGAGACTGGATGCCAGGAGGGGGCAACTCTTAAGTGTCTGGTACAAAGTAAGCATGTTTCAGAAGGTACTGTTACTAAGGAAGTAAGATGCGTTGAATATCTATGTTATGCCCAGTGCTATATGCAGGGATCATATGGACTCTCTCACCTTTAACAGAGAGATATTGTTTTCTCCTCTAATAGATGGGGATTTCCCTGGTGGATCAGCTGGTTAAGAATCCACCTGCAATGCAGGAGACCAGCGTTCAATCCCTGGATAAGGAAGATTCCCTGGAGAAGGGAATGGCAAACCACTCAGTTTTCTTGCCTGGAGAATTTCATGGAGGAGCCTGGCAGGCTACAGTCCATGGTGTCGCAAAGTGAACACTTACTTAATAGATGAGGAAACTGAGGCTCAGCAAGAGTAACTTCTCCAAACCTGTAGAAGTAACTTCTACAAAGTTACTAAGTGGCAGAGATGGGATTCAAATGGAGATTTTTCTCAAAATCTTTGCCACCTGTCCCAGTAATTTCTTTTTTCTTGCTAAGAAAAGGAGTGATCCAGGAAAATGACAAGTGGGTTTGGTGGGAACTAAGAGAACTGATGAGGTTAACAGATTCGTGTCTGACCTGAAGTTTTCCATTTAACAGATCATGACAACTGGCCCGAGGGAAGAGGGGACCCTTCTTTTGTCAAAAGCATAAAAGAGTCTTCTAACCATAAAGCCAAGCTGTAAACTAAAGAAACATGAAAGTGTCCTTTGTCCCCAAGTGCCTTAACATCTCGACAATGCACTTCTATACTTTACAAGAACTTATAATCTGTATGGGAAACTCACATTCTGATTTTTTAATGTTAGTCAATTATATCTATGCAAAAGTTATTCCTGAAATAAATACATTAAGTGCCAACCAATGTCCTTTAACTAGTGATCAAAAAAAAATTTAGGAGTGGAAATTAACATAATTTATGATTATACTTTTAATTCTAAGAAGGTCTTTGAAAAATGAAATAGTTTCAAGTTAATGATAGTGATATTATGATTTTCCAGAATGTTCTAATATCTCCTTGTAAATATTACAATAAATCTAAATTGTGGCATCATTGTGATTTTTGTTTAATTATTTTTTTTATTTTGAAAGATTTAATGAAGTAATGCCTATAAAATAATATTGCATAAAATTTGAACATAAAAGGGCATATAACACACAATGCCAATACTGCAATGAATATAGCATATTTTTCATAAAGTTTTAGAGTAATAGGTGATCTCTTCTTCTCATTCTACTGTCCTGTATCTTGCAAATTCTTTATAAAGAGCATGAAATAACTTTGAAATGCTATATGTCATTATTGAATTTTTAAATATAAAAAGTAAAATATAAAATAAAATATAAAAAATACAAAAAGAAGTCAAGATAACCAAAACACTATATAATTCTCAAGTTTGGGTTTACCTGGAAGAATTCAAATAATTTTTTTTAGTAACAGTTCATGAATTCTTCAACACTCAACCTTCTTTATGGTCCAACTCTGACATCTATACATGACTACTGGAAAAATAACAGCTTTGACCATATGACTTTTGTTGACCAAGTTATTTTAATACACTGTCTAGTTTGTCATGGCTTTCCTTTCCAGGAGCAAGCATTATTTAAACTTCATGGCCGTGGTTTTGGAGCCCAAGAATAGAAAATCTCTCACAGCTTCCACTTTTTACCCTTCTATTTGCCATGAAGTGATGAGACCAGATGCCATGAGCTTCATTTTTTAAATGCTGAATTTTAAGCCAGTTTTTGCACTCTCCTCTTTGATCCTCATAAAGAGGCTCTTTGCTGCTGCTGCTACTGCTGCTGCTAAGTCACTTCAGTCGTGTCTGACTCTGTGCGACCCCATAGATGGCAGCCCACCAGGCTCCCCAGTCCTTGGGATTCTCCAGGCAAGAACACTGCAGTGGGTTGCCATTTCCTTTCTCCCATTGTGATTTTTACAACAATGACTCACTTTTGATGGCAATACTTTTGGATCAATAAAGCTTTATATAATTATTCATGTGTGGTTTGTTCATGAAGTCATATTTGTACAAACCTTGTTAATAAACAAGAAAAATGAAGTCATAAGTGGTATTTTTTTCCATCCTTGGCTTGATATGTGTCTTGATTTCTTAGCCAAAGTAGTCCCCTTTCTCCATGTTTCTCCTTTTATATGCATAAAATTTTTTTAATTAAAATCTATGCAGCTGTATTAGGGTTCAGTATTCTTCCTTTCGTTGATCCTTTCTGTCCATTGATCTTGGTTTGTGTATTGTCATCTACAAATTCTGTATATGTTATTTTTTTTCTCTTCGTCAATGAAACCTGTTTGACTTATTCCCTGCTGAAGTAAAGTAGTGTCTTTAACAGTAACACTCAGTTCAAAGCATATGATTGACCAAACCCTGAGCAGGGTGGGGCAGGGCGGGTGTCGGCTGGAGAAATTGCAGAATCTGCAGTTTTATCAGCATCCCAAGCAGGTCTGGGACTAGAATGAGGCTAATGAGCTGCTGTGGGTGCCGCATGTAAGCAGGTGCTCACTCTTGGGTGTGAACTGGGGAGGGTCGCCCTTGAGAGTGAGTCCAGGCTCCCTTTAGCATTGTGTGCATGCTATGTATGTAGCAGAAATCTTCTTTTCCTCCTAGACTACATTTTAATAGTAGCCTTCTGAAGGTGATAACATCACAGCTCCTAAGAATTACAAGTTGACTTATAGGGCAGGGTGGCCCCAGCACAGGTTGGTGCAGAAAATGAAAGAAGCAGGGCTTGCTTTTCAAATTACCTCTTCTTGATGATGGTTAATGACCTCTTATATCTCCCTAGGTTGAAGTTTGCTTATTTCTATCTAACACATAGGGCCTGCCCTATGTAGCACTAAACTTAGCTCCAACTCCTTATTAGATCTTCTTAATCGACCGTTGCTGTACAGCTGATCATTATCTGTGTTCTAGAATTAGAAGTCTGCACTCCAGGATTTCTGTGTGTCATAATAGCGCCTTGTCAAAATGTTCTTCTGCGACTGCACTTGGTAAATTTTGCTGTAGACTGGATGTTCCTGAATGGAACTCATTCATTCAGCTAATAATTTGGTGCCCATTCTATGTGCTCAACATTATGGTAGGAGTTGGACGTTCAGTGGTAAAAAAGAAAAAAAATATATATATACATATATAATACAGAAATATAAATTTTAAGTTTTGATTTATCTATTTTTATTGAAATGTGGTTGATTTATAATGTTGTATTAGTTTCAGGTGTATAGCAAAGTGATTCTCACACACACCCCCACACACATATACATACTCTTTTTCAGATTCTTTTCCATTGTAGGTTATCATCACAAGACACTGAATATAGTTCCCTGTATTATACAATGGGTCCTTATTTATCTATTTTGTAATAGTAGTATGTATCTGTTAGTTCCAGACTCCTAATTAATCCCCCCTTTCTGCTTTGTTAACCATAAATTTGTTTTCTATGTGAGTCTGTTTCTGTGTTATAAATAGGTTCAGTTGTATTATTAAGATTCCATATATAAGTGATATTTGTCTTTGACATTTCACACAGTATGATAATCTCTAGGTCTATCCATGTTGTTACAAATGGCATTATTTCACTCTTTTTATGACTGAGTAGTATTCCGTTGTATACACGTACCATATTTTCTCTGTCAATAGACATTTAGGTTGCTTCCATGTCTTGGCTATTATAAATAGTACCGCTATGAACATTGGGGTAAATGTATCTTTTTGAATTAGAGTTTTCCTCTTTTCCAGATATATGCCCAGGAGTGGGATTGTTGGATCATATGGCAACTCTATTTTTAGTTTTTAAGGAGCCTCCATACTGTTTTCCATAGTGCCTGTACCAGTTTACATTCCCACCAGCACGATAGGAGGGTTCCCTTTTCTCTGAACCCTCTCCAGCATAAAATTCTCCATTATTATAAGTGCTAACTCTAGTCCATGGGGTCACTAAGAGTCAGCACGACTGAGTGACTTCAGTTTGACTTTTCACTTTCATGCATGGAGAAGGAAATGGCAACCCACTCCAGTATTCTTGCCTGGAGAATCCCAGGGACAGAGGAGCCTGTTGGGCTGCCGTCTGTGGGGTCGCACAGAGTCAGACACGACTGAAGTGACTTAGCAGCAGCAGTAGCAACAAGGATAAGGTCATGGTACTAAAGGCCTGTAAGAAAGAAAGGAAGAAAAGGACATCTGAGGGGGAAAAAAAAAAGACATTCCTATAGTTACTCATGTCAAAAGAGGTTGTTGATAAGGTGAACTTTGTGGATGTTATCACCTCTCTCTCTCTCTCTCTCTCACACACACACACACACACACACACACACTGTTCTTTAGTTCGTGGCTTGTGTTAGTTCGGGTTCTCAGAGAAGAAGATGCGAAGACACAGTAAAACGTGCATGAGATGTCTGGAGAATGTGCCCATGGAGGATAAAGGGCAGGGAGCCCAAGAAGGCATCCATAGCCTTCAGACCACGATGGTGTTTGACACCTGTAGAAGAGGGAGGGAGAGAGGAATGGGCAGGAAACACCTTGGGTTACCACCAGAGTTGCCACATGTGTGAGATCACTGTCACAGTGGGGCAGAAGGGTATCAGGAGGCGCTAAGTAGGTCACCTGGCCCACATGTGCCCTTCCTCCCTGTCCCCACTCTGTAAAAGTAGCTGCGATTCCTTCTGCTGGTGATGGCAATGCCTTTTCTCACCAACTGGTACCTGGTCTCAGGAATCAGAGTTTCAGTTCAATGGAACCTGGCTGTTTCCCTTGGCAAGAACTGCCCTTTGGGACTAGGATCTCCAAAACTGCAGAGTCCAGAACCACAGGGATAAGTCCCACAGTGGGTCTTAAGGGGTGATGGCAAGTAGGGCTACTACCTCTTCCACTCCTTGGTTCCAGCATGTTCCCAAAGCCAGTGAGGACATGCATCCTGAAAGATGGTGCCCCATCCTTTCAGAGGGTTGATGGTACTTCTGCTGTGTCTTGGTTATTGTAGTCCTGTTGTGAGGCTGGTTTTCTCTGGAAGCCAGGGTATGATGCAATCAATGGTTCCATGATCAGGGACTCACTTTGATCACCTGGTTGGATACTGGTGCACGGGATTCCAAACCTGTGTATTCCACTTTGTATAAGCCCCTAGATCAGTGATCCTCAACCTCTTTGGCCTCAGGGACCAGTTTTGTGGAAGACAGTTTTCTAGACTGTATTGGAGAGAGGATTTCCAGATGATTCAAGTGAGTTTCATTTTTTGTACACTTTATTTTTGTTATTATTACATCAGCTCCACCTCAGACCATCAGGCTTTAGATCTGGGAATTGGAGACCCTTGTCCTAGGTAGCAGTAGTGCCTGAGTCCCTGTGAACAGGAAAGTCGGACTCTTACCTGGAATGGCAGGGCTTCCTTGGCAGCTCAGCTGGTAAAGAATCCGCCTGTAATGCAGGAGACCCTGCTTTGATCCCTGGGTCAGGAAGATCCCTTGGAAAAGGCAACAATTAAGTATTCTTGCCTGGCGAGTTTCATGGACAGAGGAGCCTGCTGATGGGGTCACAAAGAGTCAGACATGACTGAGTCACGTTCACTTTCTTTCACTGGAATGGTATCTGTTATTATAAGGCATGACACAAATACCACACAGTCATTTAAACAGGAAAAGTTTAATGTAAAGAATCATTAACCACAGCAGGGGATTGGAGAGTAGGAAGTAAACACAATTTTAAAGAATACAGGAGTAGTAGAAGCACTGGCTATGACTGGGCTGATAAGAGAAGAGCTTCTCCCACCCCTTCACCCAAGGCTGACAGACCCTGTTGGGAGGGGATAGCTCTGGCTTCCTGGACGGCTGAGAAGTCACTAGTCATCTATGGGGCTTTGCTGGTGGAATTTGCTAGAAATCTGCCCTCTGGAATTTGCTTGAAATTTCCCCTTTAGGGTGCCAAGGCAGCTGCTGCTATTGCTGACGCAAGTGCATTGCTGACTGGGGGCTGCCAGGTAATCAGCAGCAGAGGAAGCACTGAACTGGGAAGCAAAACCCTTTCCCTCGTGCAGTGTCCTCCGTCGAAGTTTCAGCACTCGCTGGCAAAGGAGAGGCTATTTAAAAGGCCTAGATACATTTGCACAGAGCTGAGAAGCAGTATGGATGTGAGAGTTGGACTGTGAAGAAAGCTGAGCCGAAGAATTGATGCTTTTGAACTGTGGTGTTGGAGAAAACTCTTGAGAGTCCCTTGGACTGCAAGGAGATCCAACCAGTCCATTCTGAAGGAGATCAACCCTGGGTGTTCTTTGGAAGGACTGATGCTGAAGCTGAAACTCCAATACTTTGGTCACCTCATGCAAAGAGCTGACTCACTGGAAAAGACCCTGATGCTGGGAGGGATTGGGGGCAGGAGGAGAAGGGAACGATAGAGGATGAGATGGCTGGATGGCATCACTGACTCAATGGACATGAGTTTGAGTGAACTCCGGGAGATGGTGATGGACAGGGAGGCCTGGCGTGCTGTGATTCATGGGGTCACAAAGAGTCGGACACGACTGCGCGACTGAACTGAACTGAACCGAGAAGCAGTACGTTATAAATGGCAAGACAGCCCTTTCCGAAGGAAGTTTTGCTCAGTCCACAGCTGTCATGTCAGTCAGTCCACAAGTCTTTTAGTTGGGCCTTTTTGATTTTCTGGTGGCTCAGACAGTAAAAATCACTGTAGATTGTGACTGCAACCATGAAATTAAAAGGCGCTTCCTCCTTGGAAGAAAAGCTCTGACAAACCTAGACAGAGTACTAAAAAGCAGAGACATTACTTTGCCAACAAAGGAAGGTCCATATAGTCAAAGCTATGGTTTTTCCAGTAGTTGTGTATGGATGTGAGAGTTGGACTATAAAGAAGGCTGAGCGCTGAAGAATTGATGCTTTTGAGCTGTGGTGTTGGAGAAGACTCTTAAGACTCCCTTGGACTGCAAGGAGCTCATCAAACCAGTCAATCTGAAAGAAAATCAATCCTGAATAGTCATTGGAAGGACTGATGCTGAAGCTGAAGCTCCAATACTTTGGCTGCCTGATGTGAAGAGCTGACTCATTACAAAGACCCTGATGCTGGGAAAGACTGAAGACAGGAGAAGGGGACAGCAAAGGACAAAATGGTTGGATGGCATCGCTGACGCGATGGACATGAGTTTGAACAAGCTCCAGGAGATGGTGAAGGACAGGGAAGGGTCACAAAGAGTGGGACACGACTGAGTGACTAAACAACAGATAGTAAAGAATCTGCCTGCAGTGTGGGAGACCTGGGTTCAATCCCTGGGTTGGGAAGATGCCCTGGAGAAGGAAATGGCAACCCACTCCAGTACTCTTGCCTGGAGAATTCCATGGACAGAAGAGCCTGGCAGGCTATAGTCCATGGGCTTGCAAAGAGTCAGACACAAATGAGTGACTAGCACATACATACTTTGCTTTCCAATGGAATACAGACACACTTCAAAACTATCCTTTTAAAAGCCTTTTAAAAATCAGATACTGTGTTCTTAAGATAAAAGCCTAAAAAAAGAAGCCATCTTTGTTTCATGTCAGCATTAAAATTAGAGTACTAAATCAATATAATTGATAATTTAAAAGCTTAATATATGAAGAAAGAGTATCAGCTCTACCGTCCTAGAAGCAAACTTTATGTTCACCAATATACCCCCATCGCTTGAATCTCTTTTCAGCGTCATGTTCCTTCTTATCTGTATCAAAACTCATACTGAGCAAAGAGTTATGGGTTGCAAAACAGGATTTCTTTTTGCACCTATCTATAAATCTTTGTCTCGGAGAAGGCCATGGCACCCCACTCCAGTACTCTTGCCTGGAAAATCCCATGGATGGAGGAGCCTGGTGGGCTGCAGTCCATGGGGTCGCTAAGAGTCGGACCTGACTGAGCGACTTCACTTTCACTTTTCACTTTTATGCATTTTAGAAGGAACTGGCAACCCACTCCAGTATTCTTGCCTGGAGAATCCCAGGGATGGGGGGAGGGCCTGGCAGGCTGCCATCTATGGGGCTGCACAGAGTCGGACATGACTGAAGCGACTTAGCAGCAGCAGCAGCAGCATAAGTCTTTGTCTATAATTAAAAACAAACAGAAGTGCTATCTCATTTGTTTTTAACACTACCAGGTGCTTGGCTCAAAAGTGTCCCCTTGTGGTTTTTGGTGGAATACCAGCCTGTCTGAGCAGCACCTTTTTGCGTTCCTAAGATCTGGCAGCATAGCTTCAACTTGAGCTGTGGTTTCTCCTCTCAGGATTTCAATCCACTCCTAGTTTACAAGAGTTCCACTTCACCAAGTGGCTGTTCACTGAAATAAGAAGGAAGGTTTGAACCATATTCAAAAAAGTCATATTAGATCAAAAGCTAGTCATTAAATCACTAGTTAGCGTGTTAGATCAAAAGCTAGCCCTTGTTTTGAGACAGTCATCTAAAGGGATACTTATCTCCAGTTATCTAAAGGGATATTTTGAATCATGTGGACAGCACTGTTTATTGACTGTATGGCAACTAAATCCATCTGTTAGTTAGCCCAGTCATGCCCCTCTGAATAAGAGGCATGCCTGCCCTCTGCCCTAGTAGAGTTCAGATTGTGGGGACCTGCCAGGTCCTAATGCTTTCATCATCAGCACTGCATTCCTGGAGATCTGATTCCTCCTCTGCCCTCTTACCTGGTTCTCAAAGGTGAGCCTCCTCACCTTTGTTCAGCCTTCAAACCTCCTCTCCTGGAGGCTGTCAGTTCTCTAAAAAGAAACATTTCAAAAGTTCCTTCTGATTGAAGCCACTTGGCTGAGGTTGCCAAAAAGTGAAAGTGTTATTTGCTCAGTCATGTCTGACTCTTTGTGACCCCATGGACTGTAGCCCGCCAGGCTCCTCTGTCAGTGGAATTCTCCAGGCAAGAGTACTAGAGTGGCTAACCATTTCCTTCTCCAAGGGATCTTCCCAACCCAGGAATTGAACTTGAGTCTCCTGCATTGGCAGACGGGGTCTTTACAACTGAGCCACCAAGGAAGCCCTGAGGTTATTAATAACCTTTATGTTTATTGCTTCCTTGTATCATCTCTGCCTTCTTATTTTGTCCTTTACTGTCCATTTCTGCAGAGCCTTGGTGGGCTCTCTCTCCATGAGTTATGGATTTTAGAGTCTGCCGGAGTCCCAACTGCCTGGGTTCAAATCCTAGCTTCTACCACTTAATTACTCTGGTGACAGCTTTGAGATAATTGAGGAATTTGAATGTGGATTGGTTATTGGTAGGTAATGTCAAATAGTTACTGGTCATTTTGTTAGATTTGCTAATGGTATGGCAGTTAGATTTTTTAAAAAGCCTTTACCCATTAGGGAAGAAATACTGGTATTGGGATTTGCCTTAAAATACTCCAGTTTAGGAAAAGATGGTGGTGGGGAGGCAGGAAGCAGATGAAACAACATTGGAAGCATGGTAGTAATTGTTAAAGCAAGGTGACAGACACTCTATATGCTATATATATATACAGTATATGGCTGATCCTACTATTCTCTCCACATCTGGATGAGTTTAGAAATTCCCCAAATAAAAAATTGTATATAGATGATCTTATTTGCAAAGCAGAAATAGAGACACAGATGTAGGGAACAAAGTATGGACACCAAGGGGGGAAAGAAGGGTGGGATTAATTGGGAGATTGGGATTGACATATACACACTTGATACTATATATAAAGTGGCTCAGTGGTACAGAGTCTGCCTGTAATGCAGGAGACCCGGGTTTGACCCTTGGGTCTGGAAGATCCCCTCAAGGAGGGCATGGCAAACCACTCCAATATTCTTGCCTGGAGAATCCCGTGGACAGAGTCAGACATGACTGAAGTGACTTAGCATGCATGCGTGCATAAGTTAGATAACTAATGAGAACCTACTGCATAGCACAGGAAACTGCTCAGTGTTGACCTAAATAAGAAGAATATCCAAAAAAGAGGGGATATATGTATGCATATAGCCGTTTCACTTTGCAGTACAGTAGAAGCTAATACAACATTGTAAAGCAATTATGCTCCAATAACATTTTAAAAAATGAACAACTAGAAAATAAAAATGGTCTCATTAATTACTTGGATAGAGGGTGACATGGGCAAGAGTTAATTGGTTATAATAAGGGTTATTTGGGAGAAACAGGAGCACTTTTCACTGAACAGCTAGTGGTTTATGTGACAGAGGGCATGGGAGACCAATTCCAAATGGAATGTGTATTTGGTGATACAAAGCCATTGCTTCTTAAACTGAATTCTGCCCTGTAGACCTTGGATGTAACCCATCCAAGCTCCTGGCCAGCCTCCCACACTGGCTTAGTCGACATGACCAGTTAGTTCTGATATAAGCCAGTTGAGTAAACATGAAGGGTTGCAAGAGATGGACTCCATCTGATATTCTGATAACGCTGATATACCTGAGTTCATATATTTGAATAGGGACATGATGTCCAGTTGGTAAATATGGAAAAACTCAAATCAGCAAAGTAAAAACAATATTCCTGATTTCTCTTGCATATTTTGAATCATTCTGTTTCTTTTTTCATCTGTCCTGGCTGAATCACACATCTATTTAGAGTTTGTAGCTCTAAGTATGACTCAACAGAATCACCTTCTTTCAAATGCTACTAATTACCATGAACTTAAATAGCAAAGATTTTTTAAAAAGTCATTTCTATGGGTGATTCAGAGTCGATGTTAATCAGAATTCCTTACCCTGTAATTTTAACACTCTGAAGTAAGAGCTATATATTAAATCTTTGCTTTGTTAGGTTTCTTCCACTCCCTGTTAGGCTTCTTCAGCTTCTTCTTAAACCAAGAAGTATGCTGTGAAAAGAAGAGAAGCAAAAAGCAAAGGAGAAAAGGAAAGATATAAGCATCTGAGTGCAGAGTTCCAAAGAATAGCAAGAAGAGATAAGAAAGCCTTCCTGAGTGATCAATGCAAAGAAATAGAGGAAAACAACAGAATGGGAAAGATGAGATCTCTTCAAGAAAATTAGAGATAANCAGAAATGGGCACATTGAATAGAAGAGAAAATGTATATCAAATTGGGGTGGTGTGGAAATTGACTTATGCTTATAAAAAGAAGGAATAAAATTTCTCTTGGGAATCCCCAGGATGTCTTACCCCTGGACACCACCCTCTGTGTATTTTTGTTTACCTCTCAATGTGAAGAAGGGGAAAAAAATGGAGGAGGGAAATGTTGGCAAGTGGAAGGGAAAGGATAAAATTCTAGTGTAATCAACACCAAGGCAATTTTTGGAAGCTGAAGAAAGTGTACTCTGGGAGCGTTCAAGCAGTTTCTGTCTTTTAGGTGGAGCCTGGAATTTTCCTTTAAAACAGACCTTCTCTTTGTAATGGGAGGGGTCATTTTGTTGAGAACTTTCAATTAATGGTTTTTCCCTTGGGGAAGCTTCAGTGCTTCAAAACTAGTCAGTAAGAGAATCAAAGGGTTTGATAAATCTCTTTCCCAGCAGAAGCCCAAATGGGATCACCATCTCCAGTAGTAGTTGTGATTTCTGAGGTGTGGAGTTTCCCATATCCTCAGGATTTTGGCAAAATGCTCAAAAGGAAAAAAAAAAATTCTACTTAAGTCTCAAAGGTGATGTGGGAAAGAGTGTTTATGCCTACTCAGAGGCCAAAGTGTGACCAGCTGTACCCAAGGAACTCTGGCAAAAAGCCACCAGTAAAGCATAAGCTAAATGAAAGAAACAGCCAGCACGTTCAGGGTTGCATCCTCAGCCCTAGCAGGTCCCAGAGAACACACACTGCCTGCCTGCTCACCCCACACTGGCAAGTAGTGGAAAGAGGAGTGGAGGGGAGTGAACAGGTTTCAAGACACAGTGAGGCAGTCAGTCACAGGGGAGCCTGCAGACAGAGCTGGGAACACATGGAAGGGAGTTAACATCCAGCTATTATGTTGGTAGGTTGTACAAGACAATATTGGGCACAAAACGCAGGCAATCTTAATCAGTAGTCATCCGCTGATGAGGCCAGTGATACATCTGTTGCAGGAGACTGAGGATAGATTCAATCCTGGATGCAGAGCTACAAAAACACTGAGTCAACAGAACTCTAAATGCATAATGTCATTCATTACTCTCTGATCCTAGCTTTACATGGTATGTTCTAGCCTGAGAGAGAGGGAGAAAACTCTAGAAGTGATATCTTACTAGCTTATCTCCCTCATTGTTGACATGTTCCTTGAGTTCCATCAATGGTTCTCTGCATTAGAGTCTACCCAATTTTTCAAGTGAAGTCTTTTGATGGAGATAAACTCTTTCTCTTGTTTGTTTCCCCTGTTCTTGTTCCTTGTCCCTTTATCTCACCAAAATCCTTCCTAGACTCAGACATAATAATTAAGCAATAATTTGACAATCAGAGTAAGAAACACAGAGGAATCATTTAATGTCTTAGCCTGGAACATAATAATTGGTTAGCATATGAGAACTGTTATTTCTGCCATTATTGTTGTTATTATTAAAATATTAAATTCTGTCTCCCTCTAGTCCAAAGTCTAGTTCAGCACTGTCCAGGAGAAATTTCTGAAAATGATGGAAATATTCTATATTCATGCTGTTGTTTATGTGGCCACTAGCCTCCTGTGGCTATCAAATACTTAAAATATGGCTAGTTCAAATGAGAAATACAATGTTTTATTTGGTTTGATTTACATGAATTTAAACTAAAACAACCACAGAACAGTATAGGTGTATACCCATCCATCTTTCAGGGGTGATTGGAAATAAAAGCAAAAATAAACAAATGGGATCTAATTAAAATTAAAAGCTTCTGCACAACAAAGGAAACTATAAGCAAGGTGAAAAGACAGCCTTCTGAATGGGAGAAAATAATAACAAATGAAACAACAGACAAACAACTAATCTCAAAAATATACAAGCAGCTTATGCAGCTCAACTCCAGAAAAATAAATGACCCAATCAAAAAATGGGCCAAAGAACTAAATAGACACTTCTCCAAAGAAGACATACGAATGGCTAACAAACATTTGATTTACATGAATTTAAACTAAAACAACCACAGAACAGTATAGGTGTATACCCATCCATCTTTCAGGGGTGAGGCTTAGGACATCCTTACTCTTTAAACCTGTAGTTATAGAACTTATATCAGCACAATCTGGAAAACATGTTTAAATACAGACTTTGGGGCTATCCTAGCAACTCAGATGGTAAAGAATCCGCTTGCAATGTGGGAGACCCGGGTTTGATCCCTGGGTCAGTAAGATTCCCTGGAGAAGGGAAAGGCAGACCACTCCAGTATTCCTGCCTGGAGAATCCAGGGACAGAGAATCTTGGTGGGCTACAGTCCATGGGGTTACAAAGAATTGGACATGACTGAGCAGCTAATACTTTTGGGGCTCTAATCCTGGAGTTTCTGAATTATAATTTCTGATATAGCCTGAGAATTTTTATTTTCACAAGCAACACTGGGGTTGCTGCTAGAGACCGGACTTTGAGAACCACTGCTTTCAAGCCATCCATGCGTCTCCATTCCAGATGCACATGGGAACCAGATGGGGGTGGGGGGCTGGTGTCCAGGCTCTGCCCCAGAAACACAAAACCAGATCTTTTAAAACTCCAGGTCATTTCTTTTTCTAGAATAAATAAATTAATTCTTAATTCACTTACATCTTATATAACTAATAAAATTCTTAAATCAGGAGACACGTGGAATCAGGTCAAGGCTTCTCAAACTATCCTGTACTTCTGAATCACCTGGTGCTTGTGCTTCATTGCTCAGTTGTGTCCAGCTCTTTGGGACCCCATGGACTGTAGCCCACCAGGCTCCTCTGTCTGTGGAATTTTTCCAGGCAAGAATACTGGAGTGGGTTGCCATTTCCTTCTCCAGGGAATCACCTGGTAGTCATGAGAAAAAGCAGAGACTAATTTCCTAGGTCTGGGACAAGGCCCAAGCATCAGCACTTTAACAAGCTCCTGATCACATTGATCCAAGACCCACAGTTTGAGTAACAAGGGATTATGTGATCCCCGAGGGAATCTTTAAATGCTGCCATTTCTAGAGCCGGGTAGGATGTCTGAATCTTGGCATGCCCACCCGAGTCTAGCGCTGCTGGGGAAAAACTGAAAAAGCAGCAGAGTGATGACAAGAACTGCGAGTCCAGGGAAGGAGGAGAGAAAAGTGGCTCATTCCAGGCAGCTGGGTCCTGGCTGTGAGGCTGCCAACTGTGAATGATGCTGGCGAGCTCCTTCCTCCGAACAGGAGGGGGGCAGACAGAATGAGACTATCACTCTCAATATCCCATTAGGCTCCATGTAGAGTTCAAAGTCTGTAAAACATCTCCACGGGTTTCCAGCCACAGGAGAAGAAAGCTGGGGACCAGACCACCCTACGGTTTAAACAGGGCAGTTCCAGGCTCAGAACTGTCGAGCTGTCCAGCGTTCAGATCCTTTAAATGAAGAAAGAAAACCAAACATTGAAGGCTCTATTACATGATTGGATAATAACCAAGGGGCAGTACAGTACTTGTAATGTCAAATAAAAAGAACACTTAATGTTTCTTTTTCCCATTTCAGGTCAAAGGTGAGTTAAATTGAGGCTTCAGACTTAAGCTGTTAGATAGTGAGGAAAAGAGAAAAAAAAAGAATGTACAGATTCACCAAGGAGTCGAGGAAAGACTTTACGTCAACCTTTAGTGTTTTTTCAGGGGAAGGGATGAACATAAGAATAATTCAAATTTTTTCTTTGCAAATCTGAATTTTCTTTGTAACGTACTTGCTATGGTATCCTAAAATCATATCATCAAGAAAAAAGTGTTTTATTTCCATACAATTTTAGTCCATTGCCACAAATGGACAAAATGATTGTCTGGTGGTCTCTATAACTTTTATTTCTTTCTAACCAAAGAGGAAGATGAACACATGTAAAACCATCCACAGAAAAGCACTTCTTTTGAATTTTAAGTAGATAATGGACTAGGCTGAACCAGGAGTCATTATAAATAGATATTCAGCAGAGGAAATTCTTTTAATTCTCTTCTTTCTCTCTCTCTCTCTCTCTCTCTCTCTCTCTCTCACACACACACACACACACACACACACACACTGTTACTTACAGAGTTGATATTATAATGATCCAGGAGACCAAATAGAGGGGGGAAAGTGCAGAAATGCAAAGAGTGTTTTAAAGATTGGACTTGACTAAGTTTTACAGCAACTGTGTTTTTCCACCAAGTTTGGATTTTCAGATGAGAACATCTCTCTCTTGTCTCCAGTAAAAATGACTCTATTTGTTCTTTTTCAGGGACCCCACCCCCAAGGGTCCTGTCCTAGAAAATGAATAATGATGCTTTATTTTTCATAGTACTTTTTCCCAAGAAGTTCATAATGCTTGAGAAAACTGATCTCATAAATCTTTAAGACACTCTTGAGAGGTAGAAAGCAATAGTCTCACCCCCATTATACAGGTGAGGAAACTGAGGTGTACTGAGTGAACTTCTGATAGAGCTTGAAAAAGGCTGATTTTTTTCTAAATCAGTCCCCCTGAGTGCACGCATGCCTTCCTTGCTAATGTGTCATGTGTGCCAGTGTCTACAGACATGAAATACTCAATTAGGAGCTCCAGAAAACGCCTCCACTTTTTTATGTGCCTTATACTAATCACAGCTGAAGAATGTCCATGGTGGAGATACAGATGGCACTAAATAATTGCATATGAATGTGTGTTAGGCCTGCTGGTGCCATGTGTACACTGGGTATTGTTTTAGATCATGGAGCTTACCTGGACTCGGTTGTAATGCATTTTAAAAGACAAGGACCTGCTCAAACCTGTTGGCTTCAGGAGTGAACCAGGCAGTGATGGACCTGAGACCTCAGTGATTGGTCAGTGGTCTCTAGTCTTGCATCTGTCACCCTGACCTTCAATTCCAACTTCTGCAGCATTCAAATGCATCCTGGAAACAGGTGAAAGCCTTGCTGAAAAGTAGGAGCTCCTAGCAAGAGTACCATGGGCATCTCCCCCAATGTTATTACCCTTCTTTCTTTGGTGCCAGCCTTGGAGAACTTAATTCTTAGACTTCTGATTTAAAGCATGGTGATTGTATTGAACTTGAAAATCAGTGATTAACTTGTGACACCCATAGGTCTATCTTTCAGCATCTTAAAACAATATAATTCATAAACTCTCCTTACTGTTGGAGGGAAGAAGACTCATGCTCCGGGTGACTAACGCCTCAGGAGAAAGGTAGTTTAGATGGCCCTAGGGTAGAGACATCACAGATCATTAGGAAGAACTTGAAGGACACCAGATAAAAGGAAGGGAATTGAAATGGCATTTATTTTCTCAGATATTTGAGCATTTATTTAAAAAGTCATCTTTTCTCCCATATCCACTACTAACCCAGTGAGAAGGTATCTACCCAATCAGTCAGCAAAATATTATTTATTCCTTCTGCCATCTTTTTTGCATTTTTTTTCTTTTACCAAATGAGTATTATCTAATCAGTATCAATCTTTCTTTAACATAGTTTGTTGTTGTCCTTCAGTTGCTAAGTCATGTCTGACACTTGTGACCCCATGGACTGCAACATGCCAGGTTTCCCTGTCCTTTACCATTTCCAGGAGCTTGCTCAGACTCTTGATGCCATCAAACCATTTCATCCTCTGTCACCACCTTCTCCTCCTGCCTTCAGCCTTTCTCATCACCAGAGTCTTTTCCAATAAGTCAGCTCTTTGCATCAGGCGGCCAAAGTATTGGAGCCTCAGCTTTAACATCAGTCCTTCCAATGAATATTTAGGGTTGATTTCCTTTAGGATTGATTGGTTTGATCTCACCGCTCTCTAAGGGACTCTTAAGAGTCTTCTCCAGCACCACAATTAAAAGCATCAATTCTTTGGTGCTCAGCCTTTATGATCCAACTCTCACATCTCTACAAGACTACTGGAAAAACCATAGTTTTGACTACATGGACCTTTGTTGGCAAAGTAATGTCTCCAGTTTTTAATACACTGTCTAGGTTTGTCATAGTTTTTTTTTTTTTTCCAATGAGCAAGTGTCTTTTAATTTCATGGCTGCAATCACCATCCACCGTGACTTTGGAGCCCAAGAAAATACAGTTTGTTAGGGGAAAAAAAAATCTCTGCTGTATACGAAGAGGGAAACTTACCTTTCCCTCTCAATTTGGAGGTCCCTGACCTCAGCATGAACACTTATGTCTCAGGAACTCACTGCTTCATAAGGAAACCCACTCCACTTCATCTGCTGGAAAATTCTATTTTCTTTGGAGCCCAAACCATCTTTGTCATTTCAACTCACTTTTCCCAGTGTAGTTCTTCTGGATCAATCATCTCTTCTCTCTTTCAAGCATTTAAAAGCAGTGATGGTGTTCTCCGCACAACCCAACTCTTTTTCAAATGTTTCAACTGCTATGCTTTTATTACTTTTTCTTAAGTCAATTCTATGGTATGTTAAGCATTAATATAAGGAAAATAAAGGGCAGCCCTTTTAAATTAAATATAGAGTTAACTCACCAACTCAAGACTCACACAATATTCTTCAGGAAGATCACAGGGGAGTAGCATGGCTATTGGAAAAGGACATCTAAGCACTTAATAAGCAAAGGAAGATGAAAGGAATATTTCCAGTAGGGTGGGGGCTAGAATAGCTCAGGCTTAAAAGGACATGGAGTCACTGCGACTCAATTTAAACAACACTGGAAAATAAAACAATTGGGAGAAAAAAAGAAAATTATGTCTTACAACAATTACCCTGGCTATGAAGCAAAATTAGCATGCTGCTGCTAAGTCACTTCAGTCGTGTCCAACTCTGTGCAACCCCATAGACAGCAGCCTACCAGGCTCCCCCGTCCCTGGGATTCTCCAGGCAAGAACACTGGAATGGGTTGCCATTTCCTTCTCCAATGCATGAAAGTGAAAAGTGACAGTGAGTTCGCTCAGTCATGTCCGACTCTTTGCGACCCCATGGACTGTAGCCTACCAGGCTTTTCCATCCATGGGATTTTCCAGGCAAGAGTACTGGAGTGGGATGCCATCGCCTTCTCCAAAATTAGCATAGTCTTTCCTAATTTAAATATGTTGAAAGTGACTTAGCACAACAGCAGAAAATTATAAGTTTTATGGCACAGGCTTTCGTTAAAATGATGGCAGAATATTGTAGCTTTCTTCTGCTGATAGTGATGATTATTAAATTACCTATAAATATTAACTTTTAATGCTAGTTGAGATTTTACTTTGCTGGCAAGTTCAGGTGGGTTTTGTGTATTTTGCTTTTCAGTTCAGTTCAGTTGCTCAGTCGTGACTGACTCTTTGTGACCCCATGAATTGCAGTACACCAGGCCTGCCTGTCCATCACCAACTCCAGGAGTTCACTCAAACTCATGTCCATCAAGTCCATGATGCCATCCAGCCATTTCATCCTCTGTTGCCCCCTTCTCCTCCTGCCCTCAATCCCTCCCAGCATCAGGGTCTTTTCCAATGAGTCAGCTCATCACATGAGGTGGCCAAAGTATTGGAGTTTCAGCTTTAGCATCAGTCCTTCCAATAAACACCCAGTCCTTCAGAATGGACTGGTTGGATCTCCTTGCAGTCCAAGGGTTTCTCAAGAGTCTTCTCCAACACCACAGTTCAAAAGCATCAATCTTGGCTCTCAGTTTCCTTCACAGCCAACTCTCACATCCATACATGACTACTGCAAAAACAATAGCTTTGACTAGGCAGACCTTTGTTGGCAAAGTAATGTCTCTGCATTTTAATATACTATCTAAGTTGGTCATAACTTTCCTTCCAAGGAGTAAGTGTCTTTTAATTTCATGGCTGCAATCACCATCTGCAGTGATTTTGGAGCCCAGAAAAATAAAGTCAGCCACTGTTCCACTATTTCTCCATCTATTTGCCATGAAGTAATGGGACCAGATGCCATGATCTTCATTTTCTGAATGTTGAGCTTTAGGCCAACTTTTCACTCTTCTCTTTCTCTTTCATCAAGAGGCTTTTTAGTTCCTCTTCACTTTCTGCCATAAGGATGGTGTCATCTGCGTATCTGAGGTTATTGTTATTTCTCCCGGCAATCTTGATTCCAGCTTGTGCTTCTTCTAGCCCAGCATTTCTCATGATGTACTTTGCATATAAGTTGAATAAGCAGGGTGACAATATACAGCCTTGACATACTCCTTTTCCTATTTGGAACCAGTCTGTTGTACCATGTCCAGTTCTAATGTTGCTTCCTGTCCTGCATTTATCACTTACAGGTTTACCTATTTTTTAGTGCCCAGTACTTGATTCTTTCCTGGGTTCCACTCTTTCCAGCTTTCTTCCTTCCATCCCTCTTTCCTTTCTTTGTTTTAACTATTGGATCCAAGAGGAAAATGAGGAAGTCTTAGAAATAGAGACTTTTAAAAAACTTGTTTCAACTTTGTCCACTTTCTCACATCAAGGCTCTTATTTCAGAAAAGGTCTCAATTTCCAATTTAACTATACTTTTATTTTCAAACAGAAGCCCACTGAGCTATATAGCCATCTTTATAGTTCACTCTTCAACACAGTTTTCTTAATTGTTGTGTCTATTACATTGCCCCATTCAGTTACTTACCACTTTCTCATGTTTCTTCATATTATTCTACTTTTATGTAGAGGAATTCATCAGGCCAATATTTTGTACATTACCCACTCCTACTGCTGCTGCTACGCTGCTAAGTCATTTCAGTCATGTCTGACTCTGTGCGACCCCATAGATGACAGCCCACCAGGCTCCGCCGTCCCTGGGATTCTCCAGGCAAAAACACTGGAGTTGGTTGCCATTTCCTTCTCCAATGCATGAAAGTGAAAAGTGAAAGTGAAGTCACTCAGTCATGTCCGACTCTTCATGACCCTATGGACTGCAGCCTACCAAGTTCCGCTGTCCATGGGGTTTTCCAGGCAAGAGTACTAGAGTGGGTTGCCATTGCCTTCTCCACCCACTCCTTCATCTGATCAATAGAATATGTACCTTTATTTAATTATTAACAGTTAGTTAGTTGTTAGATATATGTCTCAGTTCAGTTCAGTTTAGTCGCTCCATCCTGTCCGACTCTTTGTGACCCCATGGACTGCAGCACGCCAGGCTTCCCTGCCCATCACCAAGTCCCGGAGTTTACTCAAACTCATCTCCATCGAGTTGGGGATGCCATCCAACCATCTCATGCTCTGTCATCCTCTTCTCCTCCTTCCTTCAGTCTTTCCCAACATCAAGGTCTTTTCCAAGGAGTCAGTTCTTCACATCAGGTGGACAAAGTATTGGAGCTTCAGCTTCAGCATCAGTCCTTCCAATGAATATTCAGGGCTGATTTCCTTTAGGATGTACTGATTGGACCTCCTTGCAGTCCAAGGGACTCTCAAGAGTCTTCTCTAACACCACAGTTCAAAAGCATCAATTCTTTGGTGCTCAGCTTTCCTTATAGTCCAACTCTCACATCCATACATGACTATTGCAAAAACCATGACTTTGACAGATGGACCTTTGTTGGCAAAGTAATGTCTCTGCTTTTTAATATGCTGCCTAGGTTGGTCATCACTTTTCTTCCAAGGAGCAAGTGTCTTTAAATTTCATGGCTGCAGTCACCATCTGCAGTGATTTTGGAGCCCCCAAAAATAAAGTCTCTCACTGTTTCCGCTGTTTCCCCATCTATTTGCCATGAAATGATGTGACCAGATGCCATGATCTTAGTTTTCGAATGTTAAGATTTAAGCCAGCTTTTTCACTCTCCTCTTTCACTTTCTTTGAGAGGCTCTCTAGTTCTTCTTCACTTTCTGCTGTAAGTGTGGTGTCATCTGCATATCTGAGGTTATTGCTGGTTCTCCTGGCAATCATGATTCTAAGAAGGCTAGGATATATATTTTTCAGAATAATTATTACCAGCATTTTGATAATAACAAAGAAAAACAAGAGATTGCATTTGTGTTCACAGCTAGTGATATTTCTCATTCATTTATTCTTTTATATTCAGACATATTCTTCTCAAACATTTACTGTGTGCCCGACACTCTGCTTAATGAGAGTCCCTTGGACACTGATGAGATTAAAGCAGTCAATCCTATAGGAAATCAACCCTGAATATTCACTGAAAGTACTGATGCTGAAGCTGAAGTTCCAATACTTTAGCCACCTGATGTAAAGAGTCAACTCATTAGAAAGACCCTGATGTTGGGAAAGATTGAGGGCAGGATCAGTAGGGAGCAACAGAGGATGAGATGGCTGGATGGCATTGTCGACTCAACGGACATGAGTTTGACCAAACTGCAGGACAGGGAAGGATAGGGAAGCTGGCATGCTGGAGTCCATTGGATCACAGAGTTAGGTCACTGAGCAACAGAACAAGACATGCTGCTAGACACTGGAAATAAGATCGAGTGAACTTTGCTGCCTGGGAACATACAATTTATAGGGATTGGCAAGTATTTCATAATAAATTAAATAATTGATGAATAAAATGCAAGTCCCAGAAAAGCTACAGAAACACACAGGATGCTCTGAACCTCTTAAAGGCAAAATGTGTTTTTCTGCTTCTTGAGCATATATAAGTTGTTTGGCATGTTGTACGTGCTCAGTAAAACTCTGGAGACAGATGCTCAGTCTGATCTGGATTAAACACTTATGTAAAATCATACGAAGTTCTGAAATCAAAATAACAGTGTAGCTATACAAGTAAAAGTCAATTTCCATTCTATTTTAGTTTCACAGATTGCTACTTCAACTCAGGTTGCAAAATATACCATCTTCAGCAAAGTCCTAAAGAAATTCTATCCCCCTATTAAGTAAATTCACCTCCATCGATATTTGCACTGAAAAGGTCAACTGTTCAAATATTTTATTTATTAAATTATTTATGCAGAAAATTAATATGAATTTCACCCAATAACCTACAATTTGGGCAGCTCCAAAAACAAAACTAGACTCCATTGTTCTTATAGAATCTTGTTTTTATAACCCCCTTTTTTGCATGTATATCCTGATTCCTATGTAAATAAGTTCTCTGTGGTGGGTGTACAGTTTAAAGTTGCTTTAGAGGAATCTAGAAATCAGGGCATTTGGAAGTAAACAAATTCATTTCAGCCGTATTAACCTTAAATATTACTCTTATTTGTGCAGCGCTAAAGCTTACCCACACTCATACACAAACTCATCCAGAGACTCATAAATAAGAGACTGTCAAAAACATCTCCATTATTATCCAGTATCGTCCAGTCAGTTCAGAAAACAATAACAATTGAAATATGTCTGTACTAGAAGACACCTTCCTTTTATTGCCTTAAAAGATATTTTTCTGTGGCTTTATTTTGCTACAAGAGAGCACTGGGCAATCTCAGAAATTTTCTTTCTTTTGTGAAGCTAAACTAACCAGCACTCATACAGGGATTGTAGAAGTAAACCTCCAGTCTCAGATTTTGTTTTTCTAATTCTACTGAAACCCTATTAAAAGTAAAGTCTTTAAGATTGTAACTTTCTTAACATCATGGTTATTTTGTGATTTGATCTGTAGATGTTAAACTGGTCCCAAACCTCATCTTCTCTCAATGAACAAGAATAGCCAAATATGTTTTAGCTCCAAATCACAATGTAACTTAAAGGTCCAGTCTATCTGCTACTATTTAGAGTTAGAAATAAATTTGTCTTATGGGCATTAAAATTTATTCATGTTTGACCAGTCTGAGAAGTCAATAACCTGAAGATATTTAGAAAATTATATGTGCAGCTCATCAAAAATACATAATTAGTGTTGGGCAAGTTTAGCAACTGAAAGCTCAATTTTTAATAATGAAATGAAAAATAACTGGTTGAAGTTTGATGTGAAAGTTATGTATACCTTTGAGGGGATAAAGCATTAACATACATAAATATTCACATCCACTGAATCTAGTATGTTTCTGCCTGTACTACTCAGATAATCCAGGCAAAATCTAGTGGAATGTTTTACTGTTATGTTCTTTGCATTTTCTGAGTGGTCTCCTGGCATTGTGTAATCTGTGCTACTGGTGCCAACAGTGGAATAAACTGGAAAAGGGAAATCAGCCATCTTTGAACAGGTAATATTTGTATTTCTATCAACTCTTTCTGCATTTCCTAGTGCTTGCTATTGGAGACCATGGAGGTCAAACTTCAGTTGCAAATGCAGAACAGAAGTGGAAAGAGAAAGCCAATTCATGGGAGCATGGTAAATGTGGGCCATATTAGTTGGAATGGTCAATTTTGAAGAAACACAATATTTGGACTTTGAGTGAGCGTGCCTAAAAACCAATTTAAGATTTACAAACTGATCATTTAAAAGCGTTGTCGTATTTCTTTCTTTTCATTCTCAAGATTGTTCTCCAAGCCTCTATTTTTCTTTCAAGACACTTTTCAACCATTTCATTCCAATCCAATTTGAACACTTAATTATTTTGAAAATGCTGAAAATTTTAAACATTTGATATGATTTGAGCTTATTTTTCAAGATACTAACCTAGGTTTTGATTAAGACACTTTCTATTTTAGGACAGGTTTAGATTTACAGAATTATGATGAAAGTGGTATAGAGAGCTCTCACTGTCTCACATCCAGCTTTTCCTATTTTTAACTCCTTACATTTGTATGATACATTTGTCACAATTAATGAACCAATATTAACCCATAATTATTAACTAAAGCCTGCACTTTATTTGCACTTCCCCATTTTTTTCCTTAATGTCTTTGTTCTATGGTAGGATCCCACTCCAGCTCCTTTTGGTTGGGATAGATTCTCAGATTTTCCTTATCTTTAAGATCACGAAAGTTTAGGGGTGTACAAGTCAGGTATTTTGTAAAATTTTCCTCAGTTAGAATTTGTCTCTCACTTTTATTTTCTCATAAATAAAATGGGATTATGTGGTTTTCTGAGGAAGGACCCAGAGATTATGTGCCACTCACATCGTATCCAGGTACATACTATTGACACAGCTTATCACTGTTGATGTTGATCTTGATTACGTGGCTGACATAGTGTTTGGCAGACCTTGTACTGTAAAATTTTTCATTTTCTACCCTTCCCATACTGCACTTACAGAAAGAAGTCACTGTGTATAACCCACACCTATGGAAGAGGAATTAAGTTCTCCATATTGAAGGCAAAGTAGCTACATAGATTATTTAAAACTCTTCTGCATAGGATATTTGTTTAATTCTCCCTCATTTATTTGTTTATTCAATAACTTATTTATAGCAGTATAGGCTCATGGACATTCATTTTATACTTTGAGTTATAACTCAACATTACTTTATCTTGGTCAAATTGTTCCAGGTTTGGCCACTGGGTGCTCTTTCCACTGACTCTTGTGTCCCTTTGACACACATGGGGTTTGGAGGGGATGCTTCATTTCTAGCACCTGAGACTCATCTTGTACCAGCCCTAGTCCTGGAATCAGCCATTTCTCCAAGGAGCCTTGGTTCTTGTTAGAGAATTGTGTTTAAAACCAAGATCTGGGTGCAAGGTTCTAGAGCTTTTGAAATATTGCCTTCTATATTACTACAGAATAAATGTTTAATGCAGCTTAACTACAGCAGATACTGTTGAAAGGAATTAATCATTATTAATGATTGCCTTCTGCATTTTATCCTAATATTTGTTTAAGCTACTATGTGGTGTAATATTGTAGCAAATTTTCTAGATAAGATACTCCATTTTGCCTACCATTTTTGTCTTCTTGTTAAAGATATCTTCACTTCCATAAAAAACAATGCAAGGAGTTGAGGAAGGGGTAAATTAAAACCAGACAGCATGGAAGCAACATGATGAAAACGGGTTTGTTTTGTAGCAAGGCAAGGATTTCCTCACAATATCTTTATTCAGCTTTCATAAGAAATTATCTTCAAAAGATGAATGTCCCAGCATCTCCCATGGATTGCATTCTACAGTGAGAAAATAACTACATTTTAAGAGACGTATAGAAATGGTACCACACATTTCTCCTAAGAATACACATGTATTCGTGTATGAATATATTAAGTAATGCATTCAGCACATGTCCCCTGGCCTCCTGTGGATACTTATAGACTGTGCATGTGTGTGTTTGTGCACACGTCACACAGGCACGTGCAATTTGGGCAATCACAAGTCCGTGATCTTTGTTTTTCTTACTGTTCATTGTGTCACTGATTTTAGGCATGCGCTCATTTATGTTGCTTAGGGGGAGAAAAAGCTGTACATAAAAACAGATTATCTTTTAGAGGGCCCCAGGGTGAGTTTCATTTTACCCTCATCTTTTTATGAAGAAAATGATAGGAAACATAAACCGGTGCCCTTAAAGAAGAAAATGCATGAAATGAAACAAGTAAGCTTTCAAAAAATACGCAAAACACGACAGGCAGACCTCCAGCTTAGCGGGAGGGCTAGGGGTAAAATATGCACTGTGTACACGCGCCCAGTATATCTTCAGCACTTAAAAAAGATAAAAGTGGTCTTGAAAGTGAATGAAGTTGACTCTCAAAAAGTGGGTTTTAGATGTTGAATATTTAATTCACTGATAAAAGGGACCTGATTTCCTGCACACGGCTGCCATAAAAAAAAAAAAAAAAAAGCACATCTTAAAAGGGAAGCAATGAGCAGAAACTGACCTTTCTGTGAGCAAGCAGATGAGAGGAGGTATTTGGCTAATCCCAGCTGCCTCTGATTGGCCAGACAGCACCGTGCTGAAAATGTCTCCATCTGGGCTAATCTGCTCTCAGTTGGATGAGCTGAGGCCTTCAGAGTTAACCTGACATTTAACAATAATTACCCTTTCGAATGACCCTGGCCCAATCGTCTGCTCTCTTAGAAATCTCCTTTTTTGTCGTGCTCCCAAACCCCTTGACTTTTGTGTTAGAGATAGGGAAAAATAAAAAAGATGAGACGATAGAGCTTGTGTGCAAACACCCAGAAGTGTGTGGTTGTGTGTAGTTATATACCTATACATCATATATAAAGACATATAATACCATAGATGATAACTAGGGATCTCCAACTGGTTATAGGGCCTCATTTAATGGCTCCATTTTACTGCTCTGCATTCTACAGTTTAGCAATGCCTTGTAATATTAAAAAGAAAACACAAGAATAACACCACCAATTAAAGTAGGGCAGAATTTGTTTACTGGCTATTTTATGAAAGTCAAAGTTCCAGTCTTGCCGTGCCCAAGCCCTTGTGTGTCCCTTATCAGACACCGTGAGAAATGGTGCATGAAAAGAGGTTCAGATAGAAAAACCAGGTTCAGGGGTCATGAAGGCTAACTGTGGATGAAATGTGGCTGTTTCTTTTTACCTGAGGCTGGCTTCATCTTTTCTTAGAAAGGTCATTGGGATAAAACAAACAAACAAAAATCTTGGAAAGAAAATCCATTTTGGGGTTTTATTTAATTAAAAAAATAAGTAAAAGCCTTTCCCAGTTTATATTTGCATTTTCCCAGAGTGTCCTTAATGAAAGCCAGTATAAGACAAGATGGTTTCTAACACTAATATTTAGTAAGGAACTTCCCACAGGCTGAAGATTGGAACTGAATAGCCACCAGCAAGTTTAAGTACTTGCCCTAACTTTGTCAAAGTATCAGACCTGGTTGGCTTGGAAAAAAATGGTCTGGAACTCCAATAAGCACAATTTCTTTAAAACTCTATGTTTGTGCTTTTTTTGCGTACACTTTAAATACCAAAAACAATAATTGTTTATGAATATTCCTTTCCACCTCCTCAATAACTAACATAGAAGATATAAAATGTGAAAATGCACACAGACATAACACATGTATGTAAGAAGCCCTGTCAGTGTATTTCATTTTGAGCTGGTCCTTCAGATACATAGCTCAGCTAATAAAGAATCCACTGCAATGCAGGAGACCTGGGTTTGATCCCTGGGTTGGGAAGATCCCCTGGAGAGGGGAATGGCTCCCCACTCCAGTATTCTAGCCTGGAGAATTCCATGGTCTCTGTAGTCCATGGGGGTCTCAACAAGTTGGACACAACTGAGCGACTTTCACTTTCACTATCTTTCAGGTATATACAAGACAGCTGGGGAGAGCAGGCATACAGCTTGGTCTAATGAACTCTTGCCCATTCCATGTTTATGTTCCAAGGCTCTCAAGCCTACTTATTTATAATTTGGAGTATTCTTTCCTTGAAATAACAATCAGCCCCTCCTATTGCTCTGCCTACCTACTTTGATTTCACTTCCTGGATTTGTGTGTGTGTGTGGGTGGCTCAAATCCTAACTATGTTCAACTATCAACTAACCTCATGGGGCTGTTACCATGGCCTGAACTTCATTATAAGCCTGACTAACTGAACAGAGATTTCTTAGGAAACAAATGAGTAACTCAAAGAATGATTTGGCATTCAGAATTAAACAGGATCTTTTTGGGAAAGAGGGAGGTCCCTTAGGGGAGAGTAAATGCTTTTTAGAAAAGATGGACGAGTTCTTAGAAGAATAGACAGGGGTAGGATAAATAGAGGAGAAGGCAATGGCACCCCACTCCAGTACTCTTGCCTGAAAAATCCCATGGACAGAGAAGCCTGGTGGGCTGCAGTCCATGGGGTCGCGAAGAGTGGACACGACTGAGTGACTTCATTGTCATTTTCACTTTCATGCATTGGAGAAGGAAATAGCAACCCACTCCAATGTTCCTGCCTGGAGAATTCCAGGGACAGGGGAGCCTGGTGGGCTGCCATGGGGTCGAACAGAGTTGGACACGACTAAAGTGACAGCAACAGCAGCAGGATAAATAGAGCCAGAGATTAAATTGCCAACATCCCTGGGTCATGGAAAAAGCAAGAGAGTTCCAGAAAAACATCTATTTCTGTTTTATTGACTATGCCAAACCCTTTGATTGTGTGGATCACAATAAACTGGGAAAATTCTGAAAGAGATGGGAATAACAGACCATCTGACCTGCCTTTTCAGAAACCTGTATGAAGGTCAGGAAGCAACAGTTAGAACTGGACATGGAACAACAGACTGGATCCAAGTAGGAAAAGGAATATGTCAAGGCTATATATTGTCACCCTGCTTATTTAACTTCTATGTAGAGTACATCATGAGAAACACTGGACTGGATGAAGCACAGGCTGGAATCAAGATTGCCGGGAGAAATATCAATAACCTCAGATATGCAGATGACACCACCTTATGACAGAAAGTGAAGAGGAGCTAAAAAGCCTCTTGATAAAAGTGAAAGAGGAGAGTGAAAAGTCTGCTTAAAGCTCAACATTCAGAAAACGAAGATCATGTCATCTGGTCCCATCACTTCATGGGAAATAGATGGGGAAACAGTGGAAACAGAGGCTGACTTTATTTTTCTGGACTCCAAATCACTGAAGATGGTGATTGAAGCCATGAAATCAAAAGACACTTACTCCTTGGAAGGAAAGTTATGACCAACCTAGATAGAATATTAAACAGGAGAGACATTACTTTGTCAACAAAGGTCCGTCTAGTCAAGGCTATAGTTTTTCCTGTGGTCATGTATGGATGTGAGAGTTGGACTGTGAAGAAGGCTGAGTACCAAAGAATTGATGCTTTTGAACTGTGGTGTTGGAGAAGACTCTTGAGAGTCCCTTGGACTGCAAGGAGATCCAACCAGTCCATCCTAAAGGAGATCAGTCCTGTGTGTTCATTGGAAGGACTGATGCTGAAGCTGAAGCTCCAACACTTTGGCCACCTGATGTGAAGAGCTGACTCATTTGAAAAGACCCTGATGCAGGGAAAGATTGAGGGCAGGAGGAGAAGGGGACAACAGAGAATGAGATGGTTGGATGGCATCACTGACTCAACGGACACGAGTTTGGGTAAACTCAGGGAGTTGGTGATGAACAGGGAGGTCTGGTGTGCTGTGGTTCATGGAGTCACAAAGAGTCGGACACGACTGAGCGGCGAACTGAACTGAACTGCACCGAGGATAGTTTGTGACAAAGTGTGTCTGGGCACGACATGGATTTCCAGTCTCTTCCCCTGTAAGGAGCCAATTTTCCCTGCTTGGTAAAATGTCAAGGATGAGATTTATGACAATTGTGTTCCTTTAGGAAAATCTGTCCATAGGTAGAAAAGGGAATTCAGATGAAACCTTTCTTTGCATTGGTTGTTTTTCAGTTGCCTATAGCTCAACTGGGGCTTCCGTGGTAGCTCAACTGGTAAAGAAGCTGTCTGCAATGCAAGAGACCCTGGTTCTATTCCTGAGTTGGGATGATTTCCTGGAGAAGGGAAAGGCTACCCACTCCAGTATTCTTGGGCTTCTTGGTCGCTCATATGGTAAAGAATTGGCCTGCGACTGGGGAGACGTGTTTGAGCCCTGGGTATGGTTCTTCTTGTCCAAAGAGTCAACTCTTCACATCAGGAGGCTAAAGTATTGATAGACAGATAGGTAGATAGATAGACAGATAGATAAAATAAGCATTGCTTTACTTTTTTCCCAGGGTTGGTGTCCTGAAAAACTACAAGCCTTCAGTAAAGTGGCCATTATCTTTTTTCAACTGTTAGCTAATCACTAATCTTGTAATGCTTTTGCATAAAATGATACCTAAGAGTGTCTCTTCAGCATGCTCAGAACCTTCATTATTTCAAAATTTAACTTGAAAATAAATCCTGCTAGTTGAGTACTAGATGCTGGCAGGCTTCACTGGCTATATTGTAACATCTGATAATTTCCAAAATGAAAAAGATATTTGCTAAATTTGCTCTATCATACAAGTCCTCAAATTCCCCACTTCTTTAACAATAGTACGTACACATAGTAAATATCCTCACAGCAAAGTCTTCTTTTGATAGCATTTAAAGTGTTATCACTTATAAAATTAATGATATCAATAAATAATTAAATTGCATTTATTAAAATGTTAAAACTAAGATTACTTTCTCTCTATTCATTGGAGAAAGTTTGGGAAAAAATCGAAAAGTCGAGAAGGATAAAATTCAGTTAGTTGCTACATTCCTTTTTTATTCTTAAAGATGTCATTGAGTAGTAATAGATAAATCATATCAACTTTCACTAGAAACTGACAAAAAAGCCAGACCATATTTGCTTCATAGATCATCTCATTTAATTCCCAAACAACCCTATTCAATGGATATTACTGGGTTTTAATTTTAGATTTAAATATAAAAAGATGTTTAGAGAAGTTATAGAATTTATTTGAGGCAGAGTTTCCCAACCTCAGCCCTACTGACATTTTGAGCTAAATAATTCTTTGTTGTGGGGGCTGTCCTGTGCACTGTGGATTGCAGAAGCATCTCAAGTCCACTAAATGCCAGGGACCCTCCCTCCCCAGAGGCAATGATATATAATATATATATATATATATGTACACACACACATATATGTACACACACATATATGTATACACACATATGTATACACACACATGTATGTATATATAGGCATTGGGAAAGGTCTCTGTGTAGCATAATCACCTCCTGTCAAGAATGACTGACTCAAGATTCTACTTCTAGTCAGTGAAGAAATCTTAGAAATAAAAGCCAATTCTCTCTTTATAGCTGTGATCTTATTCCAGACTTTGGTGTTCTCACTTAATGTGTTGTAATTGGATCAACCATTTCTCTTTCATTTGCTTTCCTTTTTGGATAATACTAATAATGTCTTAATGATTATCTTTACATGTGATCTTGATTTATTCTATGTTCCTGATTTCCCTTATGCTGTTCTTCCCAAGCTGAAACCTCTGAGTCATCATGTGTGAATTTTGCAAGACTTCTGATATAAGTTGTCATATTAGTTGAGAAAACAACCTTGTATCAAAGCATCTTCTTTTGTCCCTGCCCTAGCATGTTCATTTGAGGTTTGTAACTGCTGATCTTAAAATCATGTGGCTGCTAAACTTTCAAAATCAGTTAAAATTCCCCTTGAGAAATAAAAACATATGTGTTGTTATTAATGTTATCAATGTACTAAGTATTTTATAAATGAACACAATATACAACCATTATTCCCAAGTATATTTAGCCTACTAATTCTTATTGAAGTCCCTTACCCTTCTGAATACCTCTGGCCACCCAAAATTTCCCAGGAGCAGCTCTAGTCAATGCAATAATTTTTATTAACACGTTTAAAATAAGTCATTTTCTTCTGTATTGTGATGGAAACCACTAATACCAGTTCTTTGGACTGGTATTAGTGGTTCCTTGGACTCCAATTCCTCCCCCAAAGCTGCTGCTGCTAAGTCACTTCGGTCATGTCCAATTCTGTGTGACCCCATAAATGGCAGCCCACCAGGCTCCCCTGTCCCTGGGGTTCCCAGGCAAGAACACTGGAGTGGGTTGCCATTTCCTTCTCCAATGCATGAAAGTGAAAAGTGACAGTGAAGTTGCTCAGTCGTGTCCGACCCTTAGCATGGACTGCAGCCTACCAGGCTCCTCCGCAATTCAATCAAAGAAATTAAAGGAAGGATATCTTAATATGCATTTGCTAGATTTAGAGTATGCTGCTTTTTCTAAGTTATCTCATTTAATTTTTATAGACAGTATTTGAATTTGGGAAGCTTCCCAGGTGGCTCAGTGGTAAAGAATTTGCTTGCCAGTAAAGGAGATGCAGGAAGTGTGGGTTCAATCCCTGGGTGGGAAAGATCCCCTGGAGGAGGAAATGGCAGCCCACTCCAGTATTCTTGCCTAGAAAACCCCATGCACAGAGGAGCCTGGTGGGCTACAAGTCCTTGAAGTAGCTAAGAGTCAGACATGGCTTAGCAACTGAGCACACACACATTTGAATTTTGCAGATGAGGACACTGAGATTTAATATTAGTTATCCAAGTTCACAAGTTAGAAAGTGGTAACGCTGATACTTCAAAGCAAACCTCTGCTGTTTGGATATCTACCATATTGATAGACCTCAAAGACATTTTCCCTGTCAAAAATCTTAAAGCTCACGGATGCCCCAAAGATATTTCTATAGCCAACAGCATTGGTCCCCTCTGAGACCTTGATAGAAATGAGATCTAAACCTCTGGGAATGGGATCCAGCAACCCCTTTAACAAGTCCTCAAAGAGAAGGTGATACATGTTCCAGTTTGACTACTTTTCCACTACTTTTCAAAAACTTTCCACCTTCCACAGTATTGGCTACACCTGAATACATTTCAACGAAGCACAAGAAGTCTTTACCTTTTTGGTGCATCAAAAAAAAGAAAGAAAAAAAAGGTCAAATGTAAGAAGGTGTTCTGCTTTTACCCTGACTTTACAAATTATGTTTTTTTTATTTCTCCAGTTTTCCTCTTGATACATTTCCACCCTGTTTGGAATTTATCATCTAAATTATTGCACCTTTTTTTTTACATTTTTCTCTATTGTCAGGCCTGATTTCTCTCAAGACCCTTGTCTGTAAGAGACTGAAAAGAATGATGCATGAGGGCCAACAAATTTAATTTTACTATTTTCACTGAGGCATTCAATCCACCCGTTGAAATTATCATCGTCAATTGTGGTGACCTACGGTTTTCTTTGTGAATTATTCTACATGGTTTTAGAACCACCATATGGGCTGAGAGCATGGTTGAACTTGTTCCGCCTCAGTTGACTACCTTTCCCAAACTGGACTGGAGTTTCCAAAAGAGATCTCTTCACACCACTGCATTTTCCACTTTCACAGTCAATTAGCAATGGCTGCCAATCTTGGGCAGGGCAGAGGAATTGGAGCACTGCCCTTGAGAAAATGCCATATGAGATATTACCGTAGAAACATACGTCATCGAAGGTCATAAGATAATAGAGGCATTCTTATCTAGGCAAAAGCATATGTTCACACGTATGAAAGTTGCTTACATATCTTTATCATGGACTTTGGCAACTAAGCTAAGCAAAATGCAAAAAAAAAAAAACCCTGGACATATTTGCGATTAGGAAACTAATTCAGCATAAGCCATGAAGTTAGCATTCATAAACTCATTTCATTCTTGTCATACATTTCAAGTCAGGTCTTTTAATCAGTCATCACAAAGCACGTATAAGGTTCATTGAAGGTCGGAAATGTAGCCTTTCTCTCAAAGTATTTAAGAGTCTTACTCTTGGGGGCTCCTTTGAGATTCCCCAAAGGGCTGTTAAACAATTCTTTCTGCACAATACCCAATCACAGTCTATACAGCAAAAACATGTGTATTAGTGATATCTCTACCATACTATTTTCTCCATGGCATAATAAAAGTAGTTAATTAGATCACACTAGAATGCCTATCAGTGAACTGCAGAAGTAGAAATGGTCCCTTTTAAACCTATGGAGCAGAGAAAGAGCTCTTTGTGAAATTCTTTTGAAATTAACACATATCTATTCAGAAGAAACTTACCTGCTTTCATTCCTTTTATCTACACCCCTCCCCCTGCTTTATTTTTTAAGTCACCCAGACCTTGTCTTTCTAGTAATGTCATAATCAGCAGGCTGAAAGCAAGGTTGCTGATAATAGTTCTTTATGTTGCTCTTTGTTTAGTATCTGATTCAATACATCTGTGTGGACACCATTTCATCACCTTCTTAGTAACAGAGGTGAAAAAAATCAATGGCAATCAGATTACCTTGTTAACAGAAAGGCTAAAGGGCCAGTGTGTTAAGTTCACAGTGCATCACCTTTCATTTAAAACATTTCACTTTTTTTATTATTTATCTTTATTATTATTTATAGCACTGAGTCCAGAGCATTCCCGAACACAGAGTGTGGCCTTGCATTTGTCTTCTGCAGAGCCAAGCATTTCTGCCACATCACGGAATAGGTCAGGGACCTCTCCGGCAGGCCCAGTGGAGAGCCTGCAGAAGTCCACTGCTGCGACTTCTCACAAAGTGCTTTGGAAGAGTCCCAAAGGACTCTGATTGCTAGGCTGGTTTTGTGATCCACGTTGTCATACGATTTTGTATCTGTTGTCATGTTCGTTATTTACTGTTGGTTCTCATTAAGATCACTGTTATTATGCACAGCAGCTAAGTGTGCCCAAGGAACAAAAGCTCTCAACAGGGAACTTACAGATGAAAGGTGTGACATTGGACTGCACAGCCAAAACAACAGAGATGGATGCAGGGTAGTCGTACACAGAGAGCTAGATGGTTATTGCAAGACCAAGTGCTTTGAAGAACAGGTGGGTATGGAGGAGGGTTTTGAAAGTGGAGAAGGATATTGCTGCTGCTAAGTCGCTTCAATCGTGTCCGACTCTGTGCGACCCCATAGACAGCAGCCCACCAGGCTCCGCCATCCCTGGGATTCTCCAGGCAAGAACACTGGAGTGGGTTACCATTTCCTTCTCCAAGAGAAGGATATTATGTTACGGCAAACATGTTATTGTTTGAGCTTGGTGGGTGATTCAACAACTTTGGGAAACCAAAGGGACTATCGGACCTAAAACTCCAAGTACTTACTGAGAGACTTAAAAGGCACATAGGCAAGAGGACAATTTCATTGCAGTTGATTTCAAGACCAAATGTTATGAGGAGTGACCACTGCTTACCCTTCGTTATAATGCAGTGGCCAAATGTCAACTGCTGCTGCTCCTGCTGCTAAGTCGCTTCAGTCGTGTCCGACTCTGTGTGACCCCATAGATGGCAGCCCGCCAGGCTCCCTCGTCCCTGGGATTCTCCAGGCAAGAATACTGGAGTGGGTTTCAATTTCCTTCTCTAATGCATGAAAGTGAGAAGTGAAAGTGAAGTCTCTCAGTCGTGTCTGACTCTTAGCAACCCCATGGACTGCAGCCCACCAGGCTCCTCCATCCCTGGGATTTTCCAGGCAAGAGTACTGGAGTGGGGTGCCATTGCCTTCTCCCACTGCCTGCATTCAATTACAAGACTTGAGAGTGTCTGCATGGCTTCCTTAAGCCTGAACTTGTGACTCTGTGTTTTGGGAGGGGGGATATTTGGAGGTTTTTCAGAAACCCCTAAACATGAACTTGGCCTAAGTTTTGGCAGTAAGCGATCTTGGAAACTAATGTGGTTGGGGAGTTGACTGCACTTCTGGACTATCAGTTTTTGGAGCCTATTATACAGAGTGAAGTAAGCCAGAAAGAAAAACACCAATATAGTATACTATGCATATATATAGAATTTAGAAAGATGGTAACGATAACCCTGTATGTGAGACAGCAAAAGAGACACAGAGGTATAGAACAGTCTTTTGGACTCTGTGGGAGAGGGAGAGGGTGGGATGATTTGAGGGAATGTCGTGGAAACATGTATAATATCATATAAGAAACAAATCACCAGTCCAGGTTCGATACAGGATCCTTGGGGCTGGTGCACTGGGATGACCCAGAGGGATGGTATGGGGAGGGAAGTGGGAGGGGGGTTCAGGATGGGGAACACGTGTATGCCCGTGGTGGATTCATGTTGATGTGTGGCAGAACCAATACAATATTGTAAAGTAATTAGCCTCCAATTAAAATAAATAAATTTAAATTAAAAAAAAAAACAGATTATAAGATCATTATAAATGTTCCAGTTTCAGAGTGAATTCAGGAGATCATGCCCAAGGTAGCCCCAGGTTGAGTGCAAAGTCAATAGGCAGCATTAGTATTGATCACCCTCAGATAACCATGAGATTTAGAAACTTCACTTTCTTGACTCTTCATATGATCCTCAACAAAGTTCACATCCCTTTGCACTTGAGAATGGAATTCTATGATCATGTAAATTGTAAATGGTGGAGTTCGTCAGGTTTATTTGACTTAAGGCTATTTGTTCCACTTCATTGTCTTTGCTTGGCTTCCCAGGTGGCCCAATGGTAAAGAATCCACCTGCCAATGCAGGAGATGTCAGAGATGAGGGTTTGATCCCTGGGTCAGGAAGATTCCCTGGAGAAGGAAATAGCAACCCACCTCAATATTCTTGCCTGGAAAATTCCGTGGACAAAGGAAGCCTGGTAGTCCATGGGGTCACAAAGAATTGGACACAACTTGTGACTAAACAAAACAAACAAGAAAATTACTCTGGTGCTTAGAGGGGGTCCCAGGAATGACAGCATCAGCTTTCCTTGGGAACTTGTTAGAAATGCACATTCCTGAATGGGAGCATTTACACAAGTATGCACAAATTAGCCTCATCTTGTCAGGGGACTACACTCTCCTCAGATGGCGCTAGTGGTAAAGCACCCACCTGCCAATTCAGGAGACATAAGAGACACAGGTTTGATCCCAGGATCCAGAAGATTCCCTGGAGGAAGGCACAGCAACCCACTCCAGTATTCTTGCCTGGAGAACCCCATGAACAGAGGAGCCTGGTGGGCTACAGTCCATAGGGTTGCAAAGAGTCAGACATGCAGGCACACTCTCTGCAATAGGCTTTCTAGGTCACCACACTTCTACTGAACCAGCTATGACCAACCTAGACAGCATATTAAAAAGTAAACACATTACTTTGTCAACAGAGGTCTGTCCAGTCAAAACTTTGGTTTTTCCAATAATCAGGTACGAATGTGAGAGTTGGACTATAAGGAAAGCTGAGCTCTGAAGAATTGATGCTTTTGAACTGTGGTGTTGGAGAAGACTCTTGAGAGTCCTTTGGACTGCTAGGAGATCCAACCAGTCCATCCTCAAGGAAATCAGTCCTGAATATTCATTGGAAGGACTGATGCTGAAGCTGAAACCCCAGTACTTTAGCCACCAGATGTGAAGAACTGACTCATTGGAAAATACCTTAATTCTGGGCAAGATTGAAGGCAAGAGGAGAAGGGGACAACAGAGGATGGGATGGTTGGATGGCATCACCTCCTGATGGACACGAGTTTGACCAAGCTCTGGGAGTTGGTGAAGGACAAGGAAGCCTGGTGTGCTGCAGTTCATAGGGTTGCAAAGAGTCGGACACGACTGAGGGACTGAACTGAAGAGCCTCTGGGCATGAGGTCCAACAATCTGTGTTCTAATAAGACGTCTAGCTGACTCTGATCACCCTAAAATTTGAGAACCACACATACCAGCTTGGCAGGTTCTACAGTCTTCAGCATCCCTCTGAGATGCTGGTGAAAAAACGAAGAGCACAGCACAGAACAGAGGACTCAGCAAGAATACGGTCTTTGTCTCCCATATCACTAGGACAAATCCAGAGCAATTTGGATTACTAAGGAGAAGATACTGATATGTGCTGAGCATAATTCTTTATTATAATATGCAACATAGTAAAATACTGGGCAGATCAGATTAACTAGGACAGACAATCTAAGGCAGCCAATGGTGTTTATCTCAGATGCTAAAAAGCTAGTTCTCAGCACAGCTGTTATCTAACCCTCTGTTGTCAAATTTCCAAAGGGACTTTTATGCGTCAAATTCTAAATTCTCAAAAGCTATTTTAATTAATGTATTTATTTTTATTTTAAAGAAAATTAATGCAGTTACCAGCCAGGGCACCTCAAAAGCATCCAAAGTTTAAAGGAGACATGATAAGGAAATAAAGTGAGTAACTTGGACTGGATCCTGATCCAGAAAAGAACTTGAAAATATTGCAGCTTCATAAATGCTCATATTGCCCTATTTTTAGCCTCTTAAGGATAGATTTTCGAGTCCTTTTGACATAACTACAGTAGTCTTTGATCATTTACTTGCTTTCTGCTAAACCAAACTTGTCTTGTTTTGTTGCATGTATGTTTCTCCTCTATCTTTACTATTATAGTACGTTAGCTTTGTTAATGGTTTTAATTTCAATTTTTTCTGAAATTTTACTGTGAAACATTTGTGCTATGAGTAAAACACATATATAAATACATTCTAAACCAATAATTCTTTTCACACATTATTTTAGCAATGTATATTAGAAATGGTTGTAAAATATTCAGACCCTTTAGCATAAAACATATATTTCTGAGAGTCTATCCTGAGTAACCACCCACAATTTTGGATAAAACCTGTATGTACAACACAATGATATTTTTAAAAACAAAAAAGTGACAAAAACTTATACCTTCAATCCCAAACCCAACAAAATGGGATGAGTAAAGTGAATATCATGCAGAATTTAAACATGTAATTATGAAAACAATTTAGCATCTTTGAAAGCATGCTTATATAATTAAATGTGAAAAAAGAACAAAATGAAGTTGTTATGTATACCATGATTGCAATTATAAAAGACATATGCCTATGATAAATATTTTTTTCAGATGATAAAACAAATGAATAGTGATTGTGTTGGTGGGTTAATGATCCAAGAAAAAAAAAAGAAAAATTTGGCTTCTCAAAGATTCTGGGATGCTGTCATATTACTATTATAATTTTAAAAATTACTTAAACCACTCTAAATGGCCATGTTATCAGAATGGTTGGAATATACCCATCATCTCTTCATTTTATTGCTCACCACTTCCTTTGGTATAATATGTAAATATTATTTGAATTAAACGTAATACAAATCAACTCTGAGTTCTTTTAGAAGCAATTTTGCTTTGCTCTGTTTGTTCCCTTCCATAGTTGTCTTCCTTCTAAGTCCCTGTGAGATCCAAGCAGTCCATCCTAAAGGAAATCAGTCCTGAATATTCCTTGGATGGACTGAAGCTGAAGCTGAAACTCCAATACTTTGGCCACCTGATGTGAAGAACCAACCCATTGGAAAAGACCCTGATGCTAGGAAAGATTGAAGGTAGGAAGAGAAGGGGATGACAGAAGATGAGGTGGTTGGATGACATCACCAACTCGATAGACATGAGTTTGAGCAAGCTCCGGGAGCTGGTGATGGACAGGTGTGCTGCAGTCCATGGGGCTGCAAAGAGTCAGAAACGACCGACTGAACAACAAAAACAATTTATCTTCTAGAATTAATGAAATACTGGGAATTAGAGAAAATACAAAAAGATTGTATCTCGTTCTATGAGTTTACAAACTATGACGTCTTCTACATGCTTGAAGAATCATGTCTGCCTTCATAGCTACGAGTTTACATTCACTTTCATGTCCTTGTTATAGCTGCTTGCACTGATCAAGCAAAATAACAAAATCTTATCAGATTTTGTATGTCCTACCACTGCCACAATCTTAGTTATTTGTCACTTTTCTGAGTTTTGACCGTGAGCTGCACACATTCCTCACCCATAGAACTTACCTCCTGTGCTGTAAAAATCCCCTCTTTCACTTATCTCTTTGAGTTCCTTGAAGGCAAGGACTGCTTTTTTTTTCCTTTTTTCAAGTATTCAATTCAGGACCACCATGATTTCCAACTAATTTTAAGCACTTGAGGAATATCTGTGCTAAAGAGACACTTGACCAAACTGACTGTAATAAACAGTGTTGGATATAAATTACAGATCAAGGGAGAGAAAAGAAAGCCTTAACTGGATGGTTAAGTTCTTCAGACTTTATCCCAAAACAATTAATATTTATTGAAGTTTGTGTGAGGTATGTTTAGGAAGACTAATCAACATTTGTTACTTTATGTATACTAACCAAAAGTATTTAGAATGTCCATTTGACACTATAAATAAATAGATTAATTAATTGATTAAAATAAATAATAGATTACTTAATTAATCAAAATCTCAAAGGAAAAATATGGTACAGGAGAAGTAGAAAAAGGAGGCAAGTGATTGACTAAATTCAACAGTCTTCATTTTTCATTCATTGATGTATATTGAAGCACCTTTCAGGTTTTAACTAAGTTTAAGATGAATCACATGTAACTACTAGGAACCTCTTCACCACAGAATCCCGCTGCTGGAGTAATTTCAATTAATTAAGTGTTGCAGAGGTTAGTAATGATTTTATGCTGCAGAATGAAGTCATTGCATGAAGTGGCAAGCTCCTCATGTGTTTTCCCTCTCTTCATCTGGATTATGGCAGGCAGAAATTGAATTCTGTCAATAGATTTTTAAAAAGCCTTATTCCTGGAATGACTTCAAGCACAAATCCAATAACTTGTGTAAAAAGGGAAGAAAAAAATAAATAAATAATCACACATAATCAAAAGTAATTCACACCCAACTGAGAGGTTTTTGCAACTTTCTGAAGTGAGATTAAGTTAAAAAAGAAAGTATGCTTATACATTTTCAAATTATCTTTTTAAAGTTAAAAATATCAAAGAAATTCAGTTTCTTATTCAATCCACACTATCCAATGAAAAAAGAATTAAGGACAAAATAATAAAAATAATCCCAAATAATCAACAAATATATATTTATCCATATGAGAAGTCCAGCACTACATTAGTTGAAATCAAGAATAGTGAAAGAACTATGAACTTGTACTCAAGTAATTTATAATCTTGTATATTATTCACAATATATACATAGTATATTATTCACAATATATACATATACATTTAAAAATAAAGGCAGTGTGTAATAAAGCAACAGCTTACATAGTGGAGAAAGAGGATATTAAAGACATGAGCCAATTAATAATATTCAGTGCTTACTTTGTAGCAAACCTATGCTAACAATTTTAGTTAATTTTTGTTTACATTTTTTCTACCCCAGAAATAATAATAAAAGTAATTCTTGTCATATTTGTTAAAGTTGAGAGAATACATGTGAGAACAAAAGAAAAGAAAATTTCCTATACATTTACTATTAATCAAGTTTAACTTTTAGAATTTCCTCCAGAATTTTCTATGACAATGGCATATTAATATATATCAATCATATCATGTGAGCAATTTAACTACATTTTTCCCTCAATAATATCATGAGCACTTTCCCATGTCATCAAATTTTTTTTCTCTAATATTATTTTAAATCCCTAAACCATTCCACTTTGTGGATATGCCATCATTTAACTAATCTACTAGGTATTCTTAAATTATGTCATTTAATTCTAGCAATTTATAGTTTAAAAGGTAACTTTTCTACCTCATACATCTGTACTGTAACATTGTATAGTAAATTACTATTTTGCTTATATAATTACAATCAGTTCAGTTCAGTCACTCAGTCATGTCCGACTCTTTGTGACCCCATGAATTGCAGCACACCAGGCCTCCCTGTGCATCAGCAACTCCCAGAGTCCACCCAAACCCATGTCCATTGAGTCAGTGATGCCATCCAACAGTCTCATCCTCTGTCATCCCCTTCTCCTCCTGCCCTCAATCTTTCCCAGCATTAGGGTCTTTTCAAATGAGTCAGCTCTTCGCATCAGGTGGCCAAAGTGTTGGAATTTCAGCTTCAATATCAGTCCTTCCAATGAACACCCAGTTCTGATATCCTTTAGAATGGACTGGTTGGATCTCCTTGCAGACCAAGGGATTCTCAGAGTCTTCTCCAACACCACAGTTCAAAAGCATCAATTCTTCAGTGCTCAACTTTCTTTATAGTCCAACTCTCACATCCATACATGACCACTGGAAAAACTATAGACTTAACTAGACAGATCTTTGTTGACAAAGCAATGTCTCTCCTGTTTAATATGTTGTCTAGGTTGGTCATAACTTTCCTTCCAATAAGTGTCTTTTAATTTCATGGCTGCAGTCACCGGCTGCAGTCACCATCTGCAGTGATTTGGGAGCCCAGAAAAATAAACTCAGCCACTGTTTCCACTGTTTCCCCATCTATTTCCCATGAAGTGAGGGGACCAGATGCCATGATCTTCGTTTTCTGAATATTGAGCTTTAAGCCAACTTTTTCACTCTCCTCTTTCACTTTCATCGAGGCTCTCTAGTTCTTCACTTTTTGCCATGAGGGTGGTGTCATCTGCATATCTGAGGTTATTGATATTTTTCCCAGCAATCTTGATTCCAGCTTGTGCTCATCCAGCCCATGAATTACGAAATTAGCATTATGTCAGAAAAATGAAGAAACATGAAGGTTTCTCACTCTTCACATAACTCTAGTTTCCTAAAAGACGGCACCTCCGTGCTAACAATCCTTAGGTAGTATGACACAGGTAGCAGAAACGGTAGGTATTTATATTGGCTCACTCCAGTACTTTCAAACTCCAATACTTTGGCCACCTGATGCAAAGAACTAACTCATTTGAAAAGATCCTGATTCTGGGAAAGATTGAAGGCAGGAGGAGATGGGGACAATAGAGGATGAGATGGTTGGATGACATCACTGAACCAATGGACACGAATTTGAGTAAACTCCGGGACTTGGCGATAGACACGGAGGCCTGCCATTCTGTAGTCCGTGGTATTGTAAAGAGTCAGACACAACTGAGCCACTGAAATGAACTGACTAATATTGGATCACATAACTTTATATCAAGTACATATAAACTCTCCTTTGTGCACACACACAGAGAATAAATGAAGAAGAGACTGTCTTAATTAATCATTAACTTGCCAACAGGGTAAGCAATAAGAAAAGTAGAGAATTGGAACTAGATAAGTAAGAATTTTGGTCTTCTCAGGTAGCACAGTGGTAAAGAATCCACCTGCCAATGCAAGAGACTCAAGAGTCCTGGGCTCAATACCTGGGTTAGGAAGATCCTCTGGAGTAGGAAAGGGCAACCCACTCCAGTATTTTTGTCTGGAAAATTCCATAGGTAATGGAGCCTGGGGGCTATAGCCCATAGAGTCACAAAGAGTTAGACATGACTGAGTATGCATGCAGGTAAGAATTTTACTCTTGAAGAGACAAACGACAAAGAAAGAAAAGATAAATTGGTTTAAAGAAACTAAGGACAGAACACTGTATTTGATGGAATTCCACAAAAGAAACTCATGGTATAATTGAAGCCAGAGAAAAGAAGAGAGATAACAGGGCAGTTGTATGTAAAGAGAAGCATTAGTACAAGTTATGCTAGGAAGAAGTTAAGACTTTTGCTTCTAACCAAGAGAAAGTAACAAGAAACATATTTACTTGCTAATCTGAAGTACTTTAAAAATCCAGATGAAAGAAAAAAGCCAACGGTCTCCAATGATATTGGATGTCAAGCAGGAGAGCAGGAATGTCTGCTGCTGCTGCTGCTGCTGCTGCTGCTGCTGCTATGTCGCTTCAGTCATGTCCGACTCTGTGCAACCCCATAGACGGCAGCCCACCAGGCTCTCCATCCCTGGGATTCTCCAGGCAAGAACACTGGAGTGAGTTGCCATTTCCTTCTCCAATGCATGAAAGTGAAAAGTGAAAGTGAAGTCACTCAGTCATGTCTGATCCTTAGCAATCCCTTCCAGGCTCTTCCGTCCATGGGATTTTCCAGGCAAGAGTACTGGAGTGGGGTGCCATCGCCTTCTCTGGCAGGAATGTCTAAGAGACAGGAAACAAAACAGTGAATCCTTCTAGTGTTTCAGCTTACTGCCTTGAGGGAGTGTCCAGGTTGTGGCTCAATGCGGGGCAGACAGGCAAAGCCTGGCTATTTTCTGAGTAAAGGACAAAGTGATGAAGGTCTGGAGAGACTGACACATAGAGAGTTCACAGAATAGGAACTGTATTGTAGATTGCTAAACAACGAGAGAATTCCAGAAATCCTCTGGAGGCTTCCCTTGGAGCATTTAGCACAATACTCGTCAGCACATGTGTGAAGAACTTACTCAATGCCAGGCAAAGAACCACCTGAAAGGATTAGAGGGAACAATATCCAGCATCACACATGGTTGGAAATAGTTCTTGCTTCATATTGTCAGACTGGAAAATTTCCTAATTCATTATTAGATAGAGTACTTAGAAGAGTCTTATCTCAGTTGTGGGAAATAATAAGCCTTAGATCGTGCTCTGGCCTTGCCTGACAAATATGAAAAGCAAGATATAGAAACGTCAAACTGTTTCCAAGTAACTTAACTGCATCCTAGAGCAGAACTCGAGAATGTTTATAGGAATACGAAATTACCCAACACCCAAAAGGTAAAACATCTAGCATTTAATCAAAGATTACAGGGATTGCAAGCAAGCGGAAAATAAGAACAATTTTTATAAGAAAAATCAATCAATTAAAGCCAATTCATTTTAGGGCTACATAATATTCCACTGTATAAATGTGCCACAACTTCTTTATCTATTCATCTCTCGATAGACATCTAGACTGCTTCATGTCCTGGCTATTGTAAATATTGCTGCAATGAACATTGCGGTACATGTATCTTTTAGAATTGTGGTTTTTCTCAGGATATATGCCCAGTAGTATGATTGCTGAGTCTATGGCAGATCTGAGGCTTCCCTGGTAGATTGAAGCTTCCCTGGTGGCTCAGATGGTAAAGAATCTGCCTTCAATGCAGGAGACCTGGGTTTGATTCCTGTTTTGTGAAGATTCCCTGGAGAAAGGCATGTCTATCCACTTCAGTAATCTTGCCTGGACAGTTCCATGGACAGAGGAGCCTGGCAGCTACTTTCCTTGGGGTTGCAAAGAGTCAGACAGGACTGAGCAGCTAACACTTTCACTTTCATGGTAGATTTATTCCTAGTTTTTTAAGGAATCTCCATACTGTTTTCCACAATGGCTATGTCACTTTACATTCCCATCAACAGTGCAGGAAGGTTCTCTTTTCTTCGCAACTTTTCCAGCATTCAGTGTTTATAGATTTTTTGATGATGGCCATTCTGACTGTTGTGAGGTGATATACTTTATTTTAGTTTGATTTGCTTTTCTCTAATAATGAGTGATGTTGAGCATCTTTTAATGTGCTTATGGGCCATCTGTATGTCTTCTTTTGGGCTTCCTTGGTGGCTGGGGTTTCAACATGTGAATGTTGGATAAGCATTCAGTCCATAGCAGTGAAATTAACAGGAGATTAGACATTATAGAGGAAAAAAAGTAGTGAATGTTAACACTTAGCAATAGAAACACTTCAAAATGAAACACCTATATAGACAAAAAAGATTTTTTTTAATTAAAAAAAGAATGCATTTATTTGATAGATCTGAAGTGGAGTGATTTCTGTCTGCTTGCTAAGACTTTCACTTAGAGATGCAAGAAAAAATTGTCCGTGAGATTACTGTCTCTGAGCATGACAGCAAAATTGAATAGAGTAATACAGGAATTACAAAAACATGATGAGGTAGGGGATAGTTTCTATAACTCAAAAATAACTGGAAAAAGAACTTGTTTGTATCAGAAAAGAAATCTAAAATCTTGGTTTAAAAAGGATCAGTGAGCTGAATGACAACTCCAAACGGCCCAATATACATGTAATTGGAGTCCTTGAAGGAAATGAGAAAATGGAATAAAAGAAAATACATGTGAATAAATGATGACTAGCAATTTTCCAAACTTGATGAAAACTGTAAAGTCACAAATCAAAAACATTCAATAAAACCCATACACAAGAAGAAAAGTATATCAAGACACATATTAATAAACAAAAATGAACAATGTCTTAAAAACAGCCAGAATTTTAAAAATTATAAAAATAAAATGTTCTTTGCAAAGGAGCAAAGATAAGGATGACAGCAGAGTCCTTTTGTACAATGCGAGTAAGATGCCAGTGGAACAATGTAAAGCACTGATAGGACAAAAAAAGAAAACCTGCCAATCTTGAATTGAATACATTTGTAAATTACATTTGCAAAAACAAAGGTGAAGTAAAGACTATTAGGAATAGAAAAGCTGAAACACCAAGTCTTTGAGTAATTTATGCCTATGGCAAATTTATAAAGGTAAGCAATGATATAGAGAGAACTTCACTGAAAGAAAAGTGTAATGCTGCAGTTCTTTTAGAAATGAAGAGCACAAGGTGCCGTGAAGGGCCACAAGGGGAAGCCCCAGTGTCAGTCAGGAGGTAGAACAAACCAGCTGAAAAGCCTAGGGCCAGAGCCTTTATTATGTTTTTCACAGAAAAGACAAGGTAGAACAGGATAGACATCTTGGCATTCCCTAATATGAATAATTCATCCAGGCTTTGAGTAAGAGGGGCTGCTGCTGGGTATCTGGTACCTGGCCCTAGGTTGATTTAGGGCGGGAGAAATAGCTAGGTGAGCTAGAAAAGGTGACTGGGGATATGAACTCAATATTGGTTGGTTTGCATATGAAAGGCACACTCACCACCTCTCATAATTAGCAAGGCCTGGGAGAGGCAGGCTTTTTCCTGCAAGTAAGTTCTCTGTACCAAAGATGCTGAAACGTCATGATATATATAAAAAATATAATATTACCATTGGTCCACTGATATTTGTATATCGTGATAAGGAATCTTTGGGTTGATAATCATAGAAACTTTTAGGGACTTTTAGAGACGATTGCATTATATATTGAATATGTATTTGGTGCAATACTTATTGCCCTAAACAGCATAGAAAACACTTCATTATGAACATAGAAAGAAAGAACATTCAAGTAGAAGAATAATGAGTCCTCATGGGCCAGACTATAACTAAGTTTTCCATTTATAAGGCATTAGCCAGGAAAACAGATTTGGAGTTTCTTCCGCTAACAATATTTTGCTAGAGAAAAATATTTGTAGTGGATTTGCAAAGTGTGTTAGAAATACATTAGGTCAAGTGGCAGGTCAGGCAGTTATGTTCTGGGAGGATAGACACTGATAAACTAGTAAAGTATATGTAAAGATTAGTGATATTTGCATGTAGCTAAGGGGAATGAGGGGGTCATGCCTGGAGATGCAGGGCAAGAGGTCATGGCAGAGAACAGTAGGAAAGGGCACTGGGAAGTGAGCGAATTTCTCCCAGGAGGTTGAGGGATGGCCTGATATGAGACAGATAACTCCTGGGAAAAGCAGTAATCTCCATTATTTTTTAAGATGGTACAGGTAGTAACCTCTACCAGATTTTCCTTTAGACTTGGGAATGTAGAAGTAATACATTTCAGCAGAGAACAAAGCATATCCAGGATTTTAAGCTAAGTATATAGCAAGCTTAGAAATATAAGATAATCCCAACTATCAGAGGAAGAAAGCAAAAATATCCTGTGTCCAATTTGTGCCTTAGAAGAGGCAGATGATGAATATCTCTGAAACAGCAGCTTTAGCATCCAGGATGAAGTGTAGAGGACAGAGTTACCTCCAATGATGAGATCTTGGTTTGGGATGATGTCATCTGAAACAGTACCATTTCCAGTGGTGAGATTTTGGGCCAGAGAGATTCCATTTGGGATGTGGGACTAGAGTATTCTTTTTTCAGTAGATAGCCACTTGGGTTGATGTGGGTCTCAGCATGGGCCATGCTTAGTTGAGCAATAGCTTGCTTGGAAAATTTGTGACTCCACATTGTAAACCAATGAAACATCCAGACTAGGAGTAAGAAGATCAGCAATCACCACAATGATACCTAGCTATACTTGACAGAGATTTTGTTTTAGTATTTTAATGGAAGTTTAGATACAAATGGGTCCCCTATCAAATAAGCATAAACTGCTTGACCCATGGGACAGTCTGTGGCTAATGAGTTCCAACAGAGTATGTGCCCTCAATATGGCCTTCAGCCTTTATGGGAAGGAGGTAGGGTCAAAAATTTTTAAGGATTGAATAAGGCTGAAACCTATATTCAGGACAGGAAGCACAGTTAGAACTGGACATGGAACAACAGACTGGGTCCAAATAGGAAAAGGAGTACATCAAGGCTGTATATTGTCACCCTGCTCATTTAACTTATATGCAGAGTATATATGCATATATATGCATGAGAAATGCTGGGCTGGAAGAAGCACAAGCTGGAATCAAGATTGCCAGGAGAAATACCAATAATCTCAGTTATGCAGATGACACCACCCTTATGGCCAAAAGTGAAGAGGAACTAAAGAGCCTCTTGATGAAAGTGAAAGAGGAGAGTGAAAAAGTTGGCTTAAAGCTCAACATTCAGAAAACTAAGATCATGGCATCTGGTCCCATCACTTCATGGGAAATAGATGGGGAAACAGTGGAAACAGTGGCTGAGTTTATTTTTCTGGGCTCCAAAATCACTGCAGATGGTGACTGCAGCCGTGAAATTAAAAGACACTTACTCCTTGGAAGGAAAGTTATAACCAACCTAGATAGCATATTGAAAAGCAGAGAGATTACTTTGCCCACAAACGTCAGTCTAGTCAAGGCTATGGTTTTTCCTGTGGTCATGTATGGATGTGAGAGTTGGACTGTGAAGAAAGCTGAGTGCCAAAGAATTGATGTTTTTGAACTATGGTGTTGGAGAGGACTTTTGAGAGTCCCTTGGACTACAAGGAGATCCAACCAGTCCATTCTAACAGAGATTGGTCCCCGGGTGTTCTTTGGAAGGAATGATGCTAAAGATGAAACTCCAATACTTTGGCCACCTCATGCGAAGAGTTGACTCATTAGAAAAGACCCTGATGCTGAGAGGGATTGGGGGCAGGAGGAGAAGGGGACTACAGAGGATGAGATGGCTGGATGGCATCACCAATTTGATGGACATGAGTTTGAGTAAACTCCGGGAGTTGGTGATGGACAGGGAGGCCTGGCGTGCTGCAATTCATGGGGTCACAGAGTCGGACATGACTGAGTGACTGAACTGAACTGAACTGAAGGCTTGGAGCAATATAGAGACTTGTTTAGGAGTTTATCTGTTCACTAGAATTTGAAAGAAGTTTCTACACAACTATTATCTGAGTTAAACCAGATATTTGGTACCTAGAAATCTGTCTGCAATGTGAGAGACCTGAGTTCAGTCCCTGGGTCTGGAAGATCCCGTGGAAAATGGAATGGCAACCCACTCGAGTATTCTTGCCTGGAGAATTCCATGGACAGTACAGCCGATGGGGTCGCAAAGAATCCGACACTATTAAGGGACTAACTCTTTCACTTTCACTTTCAGGAACATAGAGGTTTTGAAAGCCTTTTTTCCAAGAGCCCAGCAGTATATATTTTGAAAAGTGAAATATGGGTCTTAGTAATTACCAGTAATGTGTATAACCCCAAAGGGAATAACAAGTGTCCTGAAAAAGCCTTGTATTATGACTTTAGAATATGTATACACATGTGTAGTTTTGCTTTATATTTGAGGAATCTGTGAGGGAAGATTCACAGATTCTGTTCCTTTGGAAGGAACAAGTTTAAGTAATGGCCCAAATATGAAGATGGAGCCACGTGTTGGTCAGGGCATCCAGTATGAAGATAACTACCTGAATTTAACCAAGCATATTGACCTCTGGGTCCTCCACTTAATTAATGACATCTGGGTTAAACAAGGGAAAGCAGCAATATTTCACTGTCCCCCATCACACATTACTGCTAATAGTTCCAATTACATAGTCTAAGAACTCCCATTGCTGTCAGTCTATTGATGCCAAAAGGGTTCTCTGGTTGCCAAAGAACTTGGAGGAGAATTGAGCTCCTCCAGCATCATGGCATCTAGCTAGGGAGAGAAGACAGTGGAAGCCACCTGCTTCTGCAGGTGGAATATACCAGAAGACCACAAGTGGTTCCATCCTGTCTTGAGGGGGCCTTGATAGCCCTGACAAGTTTGTGTAATGTAGTTTCCATGATCCAAAGCCTAATGGGTAACTGAATATGGAGGGTCACAGGCTCAGGGTCTGTGAGACCTTCCATCTCTAGGAGAGTGCAGTGTGAAACCAGCAATTGTTTTTTGAATGTGTACAACATGAAGCCAAGAGGGGTAGTTTCTTGTATCAGAAGCCCTTTAGCAATTAATGGCCATCATACCTTGCTCAGAAACTTCAGGAAGCCTGAAAAGAGAAGAGGGAGTAAACCTGGTAACCTTGTGTTAGAAATGATATCATAATTATGACACCAAAAGCATGATTTATAAAGAAGGAAAAAATAATTTAACTTCATCAAAAGTTAAAACTACTGTCCTCATAAATATACTTTTAAGAAATTAAAAAAGATGAGCCACAGACTAATAAAGGACTTATTTCTAAAATATAAAAAAAATTTTAAAGGTTTGAAATAAGAATATAAACAAGTGGTTAAAGATGAGCAAAAGAGGCACAAACAAACACTTCAAAGAAAATAGACAGGTTTAAATTTATTTGATATCATGAGTCATTAAGAAGATAAAATTATAACACTGAAATACCACTACCTAGCAGTTCAAATGCCTAAAATCAGGGGGCAAAATGGTTGACCATGTGAAGTGTTTGTGAGGATATGAAGGAACTAGAACTCTTATACATTCCTGGTGGAAATATAAAATGGTACAACCACTTTGGAAAACACTTTGACATTTTTTTCAAATGTTAAATATTCATCTACCATATGATCTAGCCATTCCATTCTTAGGTGTTTATCCAAGAGAAATAAAGGTATATGTCCATAAAATGACCTCTTTACAAATGTTAATAGCATCTTTATTTGTACTAGGCCAAATGTGGAATCGACCTAAAAGCCTGTCAATTTGGAATAGCAAACATAAATGTTGGTGTGTCCGTAAAATGGATTGGTGCTTAGTAATTAAAAGGAATGAAATATTGATACATGCAACAACATGGAAAAACATCAAAGTAATTGTTCTGAGTGAAATAATTCTGAGAAATGGGGACATGTATTGAATGATTTTATTGATGTAAATGCCTAGAAAATGTAGATTGACCTGTAATGACAGAAAACAAGTAAGTGTTTGCTTGGGGATGTTCAGTTCAGTTCAGTTCAGTTGCTCATTTGTGTCTGACTCTTTACGACCCCATGGGTTGCAGCACGCCAGGCTTCTCTGTCCGTCACCAACTCCCAGAGCCTACTCAAACTCATGTCCATCGAGTCAGTGATGCCATCCAAACATCTCATCCTATGTCATCCCCTTCTCCTCCCACCTTCAATCTTTCCAGCATCAGGGTCTTTTCAAATGAGTCAATTCTTCACATCAGGTGGTCAAAGAATTGGAGTTTCAGCTTCAGCATCAGTCCTTCCAATGAATATTCCGGATTGATTTTCTTTAAGATGGACTGGTTGGATCTCTTTGCAGTCCAAGGGACTCTCAAGAGTCTTCTCCAGAACCACAGTTCAAAAGGATCAATTCTTCAGCGCTCAGCTTTCTTTATAGTCCAACTCTCACATTTCAGTCCTTCCAATGAATATTCCGGATTGATTTTCTTTAAGATGGACTGGTTGGATCTCTTTGCAGTCCAAGGGACTCTCAAGAGTCTTCTCCAGAACCACAGTTCAAAAGGATCAATTCTTCAGCGCTCAGCTTTCTTTATAGTCCAACTCTCACATCCATACATGACTACTGGAAAAACCACAGCTTTGACTAGACAGACCTTTGTCTCTGCTTTTTAACATGCTGTCTAGGTTGGTTACGGGGGTACAGTAAATTTTAGGTGATGATGGATGTATTTACTACCTTGACTATGGTGATTGTTTCACAGATATATATGAACATTGAAATGTACCAAAATGTGCATTTAATTATGGGTATTTTATATCTCAATAAATCAGTTGTTAAAATGACAATTTTGGGGATATGCATGAGGTAATAACTGTGTTGGTCTTGGGATGGGATCCAAAGTCTGATAATCTGCCCCCCTCACACACTAAGAAAAGAACTGAGACATTATAGAGTATTTTAAATCAGGGAAAATGTTGCTTTTGAAAATAGATGATAAATTGCTAGATAGATAACAGATGATAGAGAGACAGATACATTGACAGAAAAATCAATAATTGATACTGAATGGATAGATAATAGATGTTAGTGAGATAGAAAGGTAGGTAGATAAATGATTGATAAAAACATAAAAGAGAAATAGAAAGGTACATAGAAAGTTCATAGATGATATTAGATAGATAATAGGGAGATAGATAAATTGATAGATGATATATGATGGAGAGAGGTGATTGATAGGAGACTGTGGAGTTACGACAAATGAACACTCTTCCTTCTTAGCTACTTAGCCATCACTGTAAACTCCGTCATATGGAAGTGTCCTCCTTTTACAGAGGGGTTAGTGCCAAGGTGAAGAGAGTCAATAGCCCTACCTGAGGCTGTGAGGCTGCAGAGAGGTCAGTACCTGAAGCCTCTCACAACATCCCTCTGTCTGTGATACAACTGGAAGGGCTGTAAATGGCTGAGAGGGAATCCTTCCTCTCCCACCCCCTGATGCCCAGAGCTTTGTCACACTCCAAAGACACTTCACAGCAGCCTCATATTTCTCATTTAATCCCTGTACAGACTCAACCATGGCTACCCAAGATCATAACATGAATGTGTGGCAAGTTCAGAATGTTCTCAGTGTATGATGCAGCAAATCTGCAGGGAGATTTTAGTTCATTTTGTGGCACTTTTGCTGTTCTAACAAGATATACAATAGCACAGAACTACTCATCAGATGATTTCCGGGAACAAAGCACTTTGTGGACCTATTAGGAAGCCATGGGGTCAATGCCTAATGCTTCTGTACGCAGGACTTTCAGCCTGGCAGTTTCCCATTCTGGCCAGGCTCTAAGGGAAAGAATAAGGCTTTTAGTTTGGGAAAAAGTCAGAAGAAACAGTTATAAAATTTCATAATGGGAAATAGTGTTTCTCTTATTAAACTCCCCAAACTTTTATCACTGAACATCACTCTTGACTTTGAAAAGATAGGCTAAAATAATTATTTGGGGGTCTTTATTTTGAAGTCAAGATTAAATAAAAACAAACAAAAAAATAAGGCTGTAGAGCAGAGAGAAAATGTCTCTGAAAATTTAAACCAATGGATACTAAAATTTCTCTAGCAAAAGAAAGAAGAGCAAAATGATGAGTTCACTGTGGTTAATTGTATTAATGTGATATGTCTGAATAGAATGGTTAATTGTAAGGAAAACCACCTGTAAGCTCAGGAAAGATTCTTGGTTGATTTTCTCACTGTCCCTTTCTCTCTTTCTGCCTCCCCGTTGCCTTCATCCATCTTTTTTTTTTTTTTGGGGGTCTTTATTTTGAAGTCAAGATTAAATAAAAACAAACAAAAAAATAAGGCTGTAGAGCAGAGAGAAAATGTCTCTGAAAATTTAAACCAATGGATACTAAAATTTCTCTAGCAAAAGAAAGAAGAGCAAAATGATGAGTTCACTGTGGTTAATTGTATTAATGTGATATGTCTGAATAGAATGGTTAATTGTAAGGAAAACCACCTGTAAGCTCAGGAAAGATTCTTGGTTGATTTTCTCACTGTCCCTTTCTCTCTTTCTGCCTCCCCGTTGCCTTCATCCATCTTTTTTTTTTTTTTAAACAATTAAAACTGACTGTTAGAGGTAATCTAATAAAGAAGTGAAAGACATTCAGTCGTGTCTGACTCTTTGTGACCCCATGGATTGTACAGTCCATGGCTTCTCCAGGCCAGAACACTGGAGTGGGTAGCCTTTTCCCTCTCTGGGGGATCTTTCCAACCCAGGGATCGAACCCAGGTCTCCCACATTACAGATGGACTCTTTACCAGCTGAGCCACAAGGGAAGCCCAAGAAACTGGAATGGGTAGTCTATCACTTCCCCAGTGAATCTTCTTAACTCTGGAATCGAACCGGAGTTTCCTGCATTGCAGGCAGATTCTTTACCAACTGAGCTCTCAGGGAAGCTCCAATAAAGAAATAAAGTGCTACCTAATAAAGAAAGTGGTAGCCTCATATAGAATTCTAGTGAAATCAGTTGAATAACAGTACAGAATTTGGATTATATTTAATTTTTAACAAGCAGGATATCACATTACCAAAATTTGAAAATACTACAAAGTTTACCCAGACACTTGTAATATTATTAAGTTGTCAAGTTAAAAGACAGAAAAATGTATTTTTGTCCATTTAAAATAAGAGTTTTGGAGACATTGGGCATTCTTAATGTAGAGGTGAGGGCAAAGAGGGTGTTTTTGCATATTTTGCATATTTGCATTATAAACAAATTACATACTCATGCAATGCAATAACAAATTACATACTCAATCCAATATTTCTACAAGTATATATGACAGGTCCTTCTGGATAAGATCAATGAGTCTTCAAGTACATTCTTCATATTGTAGAACCAAGAGGCTTGTCTTGGGCAGTCCAATAACTTCCGTGTTTATATCATTAAAATTTAGAAATATATCTTTGGTTCCATTTTAGTAAAACAATGAAGAGCTACCATTATCTATGATTGTATCTAAATCCTCTTGAATATTTATATATTAATTATCTTATGCCATTGTTATATTCCCTAGGGTTCAAAAAAAGGCACTTGCTTATAAATTATTAAACTAATATGGTAAGCTCTTTAATTTAGGATCTCATTTAATTCTCACAATAACTGTATGGTAAGTACTCTTACCATTCTCTTTCTACAGATAAATCTGAGATATTGACAAGATAAGTAAATTTCCTAGGGTTACAAAGCTAAATGATGCTTTGTAATCAGGTAATGAATTCAGATATTATGATTGTAATAGTCTGTGTGCTTAAAGGAACCTGTTAGTCACTCAGTCATGTTTGACTCTGCAACTGTGTGGACTGTAGCCCGCCAGGCTCCTCTATTCATGGAATTCTTCAGGCAAGAATACTGGAGTGAGTTGCCTTTCCTTTCTCCAGGGGATCTTCCCGAACTGGGTACAGAACTCTGGTCTCCTGCATTGCAGGCAGATTCTTTACTATCTGAGCCATCAGGGAAACTAACTACATGCTTAATTACTACGCTGCATTGCAGAGATGATTTCTCCGGATCGATTTTCTGAGATTTGAGAAAAAGTATGTTCATCCTACATATCATCATAATGTTATGGAAGGAAAGATCCTCACTGAAAATAATCAACAGTGATTCACGAATTGGCTGTACTACTAAATATATTCATTTTCAGGCATGAGTCTGGCTTTGAAAAAAGATATTTTTTTTCTATTTTCATCTTTACAACAACATAATTATAAATTGTCATCATCACTACCCTTGTGAATTTGTTTAAAACTTTAAAATTTTTTATGATGAGCCCTGTAGAAGGAACTGTAACTATATCCCTTTGTTCAGTGTTAGGCTTTAAATTTAAATAAAACTTTAAATAGAACAAATTTAAATATAATCATGTTGATAAAATTAACAGAGATGAATACAAAGACATGGAAGGTGTCATCGGCAGGGTAAGTTTGTTTATAAAGATGTTATAAAGATATATCAATAAAAAAGACATCTCTTTGTCTTCAGGTCTTAACTTTCACTTGTTACACAACAATATCTTCTCATTGGTGGAATGTTGAAACTCAGCAATGCTATGTGTGTGGTTCAATAACTCCTAAAACTATTTACTTAAAGTAACAATACTTTTCACTGTGCATTGTAAATGAAGGACTGAAATGAATGTAGTACCATTGCATTTAATTGGAAGATTTAGTCAGGCAGGCAAGAAAATCCCCTAACCAGAAATAGCGACATGTGGGCTAGTGTTCTAGCCACTAGTAATTGCTTAATGGTACAGAGAATCCCGGTGAAAAGCCCGCGAGATAGTCTTACTATTAGTGTAAACCAAATTCAAAGCTTTGGTTTGCTTGCTTGGGCATTATGTGCACTTATGAGATTAGATTAATGATAGTCCAAACGGGTTCTGTTATGGCAAGTACAATCTTAATGTTTCATGGCTTTAACCATATTATTTCAGCAAGTCCCAGGTCTTAAATGAACCTCATTATTACAATCTAAGTAACTTTGAATGAATTCAGCCCCTTAACAGAAAATGTCTGTCTCTTCCAATTCCCCCATTTTGCCTGTGGTCCTATATATAACCCCAAGAACTCAGAACTTGTAGTAACCCTGCATTGCATTCTTTTCTGGAAAGGCCAGGGCTAGTCCAGTTCTCAGGACTCCATGGCTCCATTTATATCAACTCTTTTCTGCCCATTTCCACAGTTGGAGACATGCTTTAACCCTAGTCATTTCGCTCCTGGTGGAGACTAGAAGCCTGTTCGTCAGCATCTAAGGTTGCAGACCCCAGGCTCTCTAGTTTTCATCACAAACTGTCATCTTTCTTTAACTGTGAAACTTATAAAACAGAGACTCAATGGTCTCTTCCATCAGATTGTAACTCATAAACTTCTCTGAATAATAAGTTAACTTCATGTTGGCTTTACCTGCTTTGTTAATCTGCCTCACCCTTCCCATGGATCCATACCTGTCACAATCTATTATTAATAAACTTCCCCAGATCTGAAATCCAAGTGACCCCTTTGAATTTCTCTTTCATGCTCTAGCCAATCGCCAAGTCCCACAAGGTACTCCTTCATACTAATCCCTGCTGTTTCATGCTCACCATGTTCTTAGCACTTCAAGTCTGCAACACTTTATACCTATGTCATGATAGTCATTTCTGGGATGGCCTTTTGGACTCTCATCTCCTAATTGTGTACTGGCAGGCTTCCCTTGTAGCTGAGATGGTAAAGCATCTGCCTACAATGCGGGAGACCCGGGTTCGATCCCTGGGTCAGGAAGCTCCCCTGGAGAAGGAAATGGCAACCCACTTCAGTATTCTTGCCTGGAAAATTCCATGGCCAGAGGAGCCTAGTAGGCTACAGTCCATGGGGTCGCAAAAGAGTTGGACACGACTGAGCAACTTCACTTCACCAGTCTAAACTTCCTAAATTAAAAAAAATAAATAAATAAAACAAGAAAAGTAAGATCTTAAAGCATTCAGATTTAACAACAATTTCTCACATTGTATTCATAATGCAGGTTTTTCCCACCTGAAAAATATGCATAAGAGAGCCTGAGAGACACAAGTGGGACAGGTTTGTTTGGAAAGTCAAGAGAAAGTATCAGTATATGAATCAGACCTTGGGGCCTGTGTAGACTCTTTCAATTCTATCATTAGCCATCTCCATCTCTTAAGTAGGGGTTCCCCAATGGCTCAGTGGCAAAGGAATCTGCATGCAATGCAGGAGACCCCAGATATGTGGATTTGATCTTTGGATCAGGAAGACTTCCTGGGGGAGAAAATGGCAACCTGCTCCAGTATTCTTGCCTGAAAAATCCCATGACAGAGGAGCCTGGTGAGCTACAGGCCATAGTTTCACAGAGTCAGACACGACTGAGCAGGCACACACACACACACACACACACACACATCTCTAAATTCCCTTCTTAGAAGCAGAACAGCCTCATCAAGGAGGCACTATGTTAGATTTCTTTATCTTATTGTAAGCTGCAGCTAAAAAAAGCCTAGGGTATGCAAAAAAATAAAGTTGAAAATGATTGTCTAGCAACCAGAAGCTGTTCAGACAAATATTACATCACTGAATCATGCATAGTATGCTTTCAAGGATGATTTACTGCTATGAGGAAATGTTCATGACATAGTGTGTTAAAAATGAAATTAATTATAATAGTCATGTTAGTACTGAGACTTCACTGATTGCTCAGCTCTTTACCTGCATTCCTTTTTTTAGACATTCACTGCAGAGGCAAGATATAAAACTATTTAAAAGTGGACAATTTTTGGCTTGTGTGCTTTTAAAATTTTGTAAATGAGACTATATTTGTTTATTTATCAGGAAACTATTATTTCAGAAAGCTAAATATTAATCCAAGTTCAAACATGATTAGTCATCCCATTTATATCTTATCTTTGCAACCTTGCTAGTGTCCTTAGAGGGTTATTAATTGTACTCTGTTCTTATCATGGGTGCAATCTACTAGAATATATATCCCTTATTAAACTGTAAGTTTCTTGAGGGAAGAGTCATGTTTGTGTCTCATTGCGATGCTGGGCACAGTAGAGCTTCAAGGAACATCCATAGGGACAAATGATCTTGATGATAGGAAAAGGCTGTGTTTTCTAAATATTCCACAATTAATAACCACATAAGTAGCAAGGAAAACTAATATTATTTTTTTAAAAAAGCAACCTTGACAGTGTCTAATAAGAAATATAAAGAAGAACACAGTCAAATAAGCCAAATGTCCCCATTAGATTATTACTCTCATTAAGAATGTTGATATTAAATTACAACATAAAGAACACATGCATGATTTAAAAACTCAAAACTACCAAGGTAAAAGTAAAAGCTTCTCTCTCAACAAGCCCCACCCAAAACTCAAATGCAACTAGTATATGTAATTTCTTATGACTTCTTTCAGAAACCATGAACATTCATGGATCTAGCCATTTATAAAATATAAGCTCATATATATATATATATGTGTGTGTGTTTACTTATACATAATAGTAGATATAAAATATATGTGATATACACATGCATATGTTTATATGTAAACCTAATGAAAAATATATGTATATAAGAAATCATATTATATATACCACAGTCCCTTTGATTTTTCAACTTAATATGCCTAGGGATCTTACTACTCATAATTTAACAATATTCTATTGACAGATACTCTGTTATCAAAATTATTTTTTCCAAGCATCTTTGCAAAAAGATGTGTATCTATGGCAAACAAATATAAATTGCATATGGAAGATTATACGTATGGATATGCTACATCTGTGTGTGTGTGTGTGTAACTTATATAACTTCTAGAAAAGTATTTATTTTGAATTTGGAGATACATCAATACATTTTTCTCCAGAAAGTCTGGAGGAGGTGGTAAGCCTGCCTCCGACCTCTCTAGCTCTGGGGAGAAACCAATCTTAGCATTTATTTCATCAAAGAGATGAAAAATGATAATCTATTATTACTTCAATTTGCAATTTTTAAAATTACAAGTAAAATTGAGACACTAAATATATTTTTGTATATATTTCTCTAAATTGTTTTCTATTTTTTAATCAATTTGTTTGAGCTTTTATTCATGACAAAAATAGACCTTTGTCAAATGATGAACACATTCTTTCCTAGGTTGGCTTTGATAGTCAGCCTTTTAAAAGCTGCAGTATTAGTTTTTGTTGTCATCCAGAATATTTTTAGTCAAGTATATCTCCCATATTTTATCATATCTGAATTTTGTGTTTATTAGGAACATTTACCTACTTCAGGATGAAAACCAAATTCACACATGCTTTATTCTAAATGGTTTATTTACTGATTTATGAATCCTAATTTTAAAACCTTATCTTATTATGTTATATATTTGCTATATGGGATTCCCAGGTGGCTCAGTGGTAAGGAATCTGCCTGCCAGCGTAGAAGACAGTGTTTAATCCTGGGTTGGGAAGATCTCCTGGAAGCCAAAAATGTCAACCCGCTCCAGTATTCTTGCCTGGAAAGTCCTGTGGACAGAGAGGCCTGGTGGAGCCTGGCAGCCTACAGTCCATGGGGTCCCAAAGAGTCAGATGTGACTGGGCAACTGAGCACCCAGCATACATTTGATGTGTAGAAAGTTTGGCAAAGTCGGGAATCTTAGGTTGGCTCATCTTTCTGTTTTTGCTTTTCCATATAATGACCTGGTCTCCTCCTTCTACCCACAACCCCGACCCTCAAATGGTCCACAGGTCCTCTCCTAAGAGAACAGTCTAAGGGAGTAGCCTTGTAACCTTGGTTCTGGCATTTACCCTCTTTGCTCGCTAAAGTTCCAATCATCCAGGCTGGTGTCTCAGTGATGTATCTTCCTCTAGAAGGGAACACAGTAAGGAGTTCTGAGGACTTACTTCAGAGAAACCACACATCAGAGAAAGCCTGGATTGTTTCCTTCCCTCTGGAGTTTTCACTCCTCATAAAGGCAAGTGGTGAAAGACTTGGCCTTCTCCCTTAACTGTGAAGAGGGCTGGAAGGAACTGCCTTGAGATCTCCCACAGTGCCTCTTTGTATGCAGCTCTGCAGCTTCCTGGCTCCAGAGGATGCCAAGCAGCCTGGGAAGCTCTGGTGCTTCCTCCAACGTCTCCTGCCCCCTTCATTTAGTGATGTGGATTTTTGGACGCTTCCGGCCAGCAGCCCTTTCCACCGGGTGAGCGCTGCTGACAGAATTTTGTCCTTGCTTGTTTGTTTTCATTCTTCTCCTATGGCGACGTTGGAGGGTGGGAGTGGGAAATGTTTGAGATCTGGTTTTACTCCCCTATCTTAAATAACAGGAAGTTCAAACTATTGTAATCATTTTTAAATCATCCACTGTCATGGGAAAATGGCTAAAATAAATAGCCCACAGGCTCACTTCTGTAAAGAAAATGGTGTCTCTTGAGAAAAGATCATTAAAATCCAAGAACAAGTTCAAAAGGAAATTTTGATCAATGTTATTAATTGATCCATACTAATATAGGAGAAATTACTTAAATCTTCCTTGGAAGCAACAGTTCTTATCAAATTCTTCAAAAGCCACTTTAACTTGAAAGGATATAACATTAATCCTTTTTGCCCCTGCTTCCTATCACTGGCAGAAACAAAATTTTTAATAAATTATGAATCTAGAATACTAATACAACAATGGAATCCATGTATTTTCCCCCCATGGCAATTCAACAGCTGTTCTATGGGAACCAAGCACATTTACCATTGAAACAATATGGGAAATTAATAACTCTGAGCACAAATTAGATCACGGCTTTACCTATGAGTTTCCAGGCTCAAATCTGATTTTAAATATAGGTAAACAGGCTTTAAACAAATGTCACAGACTTGTATTGCTCTAGGAATGCACTGACAACTTTGAATAGTCCAGCTTTACATTCTTCATAACCCAGTCAGACTCAAATAATCATCATTGGAATTTTCTTCTTTTCCCACTTCTCAGCATTCCGGATTTTTCTTCACATTTTCACAAAGCTGATATAATCTGGAAAAAAATAAAAACAGCATACATGAATCTCTTTCCAACATTTGGGTTATGGCTCTTAATAGAAGCTTCATGTTTTTGACTCACAGAAGATCTGTGGAAAATGCCCTCCAGGATAAATTTTCTTCCACACCTACAAAGATGAAAGACTCCTACCAGAGGGATAACATTTGCCTCAAGCTTTCAAACTGTGATATCCAGGTTCCTTACTTGTGCACCATTTCAGTTAACTGTAGTCAAGTCCACCAAGCAGAATCACCACCCATGACCTTGTCTGCCATTTAGAAAATGATTTCCCGAACCACAGAGGGTTAATTGCAACACACCTTTCCCTACAAGGGTTTGTTTCTCTTTCTGAAGATCCAAGGTGGTAATAACCAGGGCAATATCTTTTCTGAACTGATATTTCTGTTTTAAAAAAATATAACAAAAACTCAAACTCAAAACACAGAATTTCCCCCCCCTTTCCCGAACTTCCCATATAAGGTCTCAAACTACAGCCCTGGGCCTGTGGATTCCTCGGAAGCTACCGGATTGTGCAATGTACTATCACGGGACGTCATATAAGAGCCCTGCTCCAGTCACATCCAGTAAGTAATCTGGCATGAAGAAAAGTTAACTAAATTAGTGGCCAATTGGGACACTTGGTGACCTACTAAGGAACTAAGGAACTAAGTCCTCTGAACTTTTCCATTCGGCTTTGCCTTCATACTTTAATAGGGACCGAATCCCCATTAACAATTGAGCGGCGACAATAAGTGCCATCAGGAAAAGGAAATTCAATTTTCGTGGGGGATGACAGCCTTACCTTTTCGCGCTTAATTGGCCGTATTGTCTCCAAAAGTTAATTGGTTACTTAGTCCAGGTAGTTAGTAAAATGTTTAGCTGCGTCAAAAAGCTCAGGCTCCCACTGTTAATGGGGCATGAAATGGAATGTTTGATACTGCAAATAAAATCAGTGATATTCAAGGATGTTATGGTAGGTAATGCGTTGAAACTGCCATTTAATGGGTCCTGGAAGATTAGGGTAGTGTCAGCCGGAACCGCCCGGGCTCTTTTCTGACATTGTTAGTTGCCTCTTCATTTACTTAACGGCTGTCTGCACTGATTACATAGGCATAAAACTCCCTACAAAAAAACAACAGAGACACGCTCTATTAGCAGTCCAATTAGAACTATTTGCATATTACAGTTCATTTCTGCTTAAGTGAATCCCTAATACAACTTTAGGAAAAAAAAAAAATTCTATTGTGTCATTTGAAAGAAAGAGAAAAGAAAAGACTTAAAGGTGATCTCTCTCTTCCTCTTCCTTTTCTTGTCTCACTTTATCCTTTTTCCTTTTCTCTCGCTTTCTTTCTTCCACCTCTAATATTTATTACCTCTCTTGGGTAGAAAGGAGAAAATAAAAACTTTAAACTTGGACCGTTTTGTTGATGTTCCTGAAGATGAAGACATACTTGTGGTCGTTCAGTCCTACAAAAATGCAGAGTGGTGTCATGCCAGGGGTATGCTTCATTTAGAGAAATGAGTCTACTTTTGAGAGATGTCGCCAGTTTGTTTTACATCCGCTATTGCTCTGAATTTTCAAGCAAGTAGTTCACATCTGTAACAATGTCCCTGGTGAGTCAGAGCCCTTTATAATGGCCTCAGTGTCACCTACCTACACAATCATGGAGAAGAGAAACGGGGTTCCGATGTCTGCCTCTGCACCTCTCAAGGTTCCAAACACAGTAAATTTGGTGGGTATTCAACTGCACATGAGGTTAACACATGAAACTGATTCCTTTTTTCACAGGTGAAGACAGTGATTAACCTGGCTGAAGCCAGACTAGAGGTCTTACTTTTTCAGAAGTGTTTCTTCTTTTTCAAAAGGTCGTTCTAAGTAATAGCATCACTTGATGGCTATTTAAAAAGGCACTGAGTGCTCAGTTGCTCAGTCATGTCTGACTCTTTGAGGCCCCACGGACTGTAGTCCATGCGGTTTTCCAGGCAAGAATACTGGAGTGGGTTGCCATTTCCTACTCCAGGGAATCTTCCCAACCCAGGGATCGAACCCATGTCTCTCATGTCTCCTCCATTGGCAGGAGCACCACTTTATCACTAGCAACGCTTGGGAAGCCCATCTGTAGGACACTGATGCATTAAAACCAGCATCCTTTCTTAAGCTGATGCTCTGAGAATGCATGGAGTGTTTTAAGAGAGCAAGTACAGCTTACAGTGAATGTTTTTAAGATGCTCCATAGACGTTCATATTATTGCCTACTCTCCTTAAATCCTATGAGTTAACAGGAGACAGAGAGATTGTAGGGATAGCTCTTAGGCAGCCAAGGAGCTATTTTTTTGGAATTGGAAAAAGGCCTACTGCACTTTAGAAGAGAGAACACACTGACTGGGGGCTGGGTGTGACAGTGGGCCCAGTGCGTATTTGAAAAGGCATCTCCCGGACGGGGGTGAGGATGAAGACTGCAGGTTAGGAAGGTTAAAAGCACTCAGGATCTTACATAAGTCACTACTGCTGACCCCCACTGATGGCTCTGCAACCTCTTGCTGAACATTTTATTCAGAATGAATAAATAGCTCCTCCAAGTATATAAATTCAGGGAGCACAGGACTAGAAACCACTCCCAAAGCATCTGGACTTGACAGCAGAGAGGCAAAGAGCCTGAGAGGGAAAGAACACTTTCCTTTGAGATATTACTGTGACCATGAACTTCACCGGGCTGACATGCCCATCTTTAGATAAAGCCCTGGGTCCTCTCCCTGGGTTCAGTGCATGGCCCTGAATTTTCCCAGACCTAAGATCAGTGAAGGCCTCCACCTCTGATCATTGATTTGCCTCCTCATCCTGAACAGATTCGAAGATGACACGTGAGTGGGAATGAATTGCAGCCATTTGGTTGATACTGGGGATGGCTTCTTACAAGAGGCCAGGACCACCTTCGATGTCCACGTGCCAATGTAAATACCTTCAGTGCGTTTTCAAAGCCTTCACCATCCTATCCTCTTTTGCCTGCCTCCCTCATTTCAGAGGTCAGCCCACCACCTCTACAATTATTCAGATTCACCAGTTGATGGAAGAGATCAGGAGCTGATCACAACAAACAGGGGAACAAGGAGGGGGAATATTGAAGGTGATGAAAAAACTCTTCAAGAAACAGCGATTTCTAAGGAGTCCGTTTTCTGTTGTTTTTTGTTTCCCCTCTCATCCGCTATTTTAAGGGCAACACGTCCACAATTGTGTGGAAACGCGCAAAGGAGAGACAGCAGCAACAATGAGAGCTAGGCAAGCCCAGAGCAGTGTAAACAAACCGAACAAAAAGCCTATCAGAGGGGAAGGTGGAATCCTCGATCCGTCCTTTTCAATTCTTCTCGCCCCAAGAGTGGCGCCGCAGTGTGAAGCGTGTTGGCGCTGGCTGCCGTAGGTACTGTTTGGATGCCCCGTTGGGTCCTCCGTGCCCTCCCTCTGCTTCTCTGCCGCTCTCATTAACGCCGCCGCCAGATGAGCACCGGCAGAGGCAGAGGCTGACATGCCGCCCGTTGCCTCGGCGCATGGCCCTGCCAGCGGTGGCGAGACCGTGCCAGAGCCGGGGAGCCAGGCAGCCCGGAGACACGCACTCTCGCCCCTGGAAGCAGGCTTTGCACCCCGCCAGGAAAACGGCTCTCAGGAAAAGCACTGTCTGCTAGTAAAATGGACTAAATCAGTAAACAGTGATTAAGGCTCTGGCTCCGGCTGACTGTTGTCACCACCTCAGACACACGGCTGCTTCTCCTTACATGCACACACACACACACACACACACACACGCAGAAACCAAAGGGGGAGGGGAGGAATCCTCAGGATGGCCAAAGCTGAGGGAGTGAAGTGAGAAGTTAGGCAGAGAGAAGGATTCGTGTTCCTTCCAGGTGAGATGCTTTCTTATCCTGAAACATAAAATGAATATTTTAGGATCTTCATTTCCCTCCCTTTTGGTTTTGTTTTTGATTTTTTCATTTTAGATGTGTGATGAGAATTGCCTTTCTAAATAAAATATCAAGTCAGGAATGTAAGCAGGCATTTGTCCAATTCCACATCCCCTCCTTTTTTGTCTGGTTCGATCCTACTCATAATGCAATCTCAATTCCTCAGATGGGTGGGATAAATCAGAGGTAGCCTTTAAAAATGCTGATGTGTGCTGTTTAGTAGAAGCATGTCATTTCATTGAGTTGCCTTAAGCCAGAAGAGTAAATTCCAAATGCACATGTATACATTGGCATCAATCCATCTATTTATAGATAGAGATAGATGCCATATATGTCTATTCATGAGGCTTTCCTGGTGGCTCAGCAGTAAAGGGCTTCCCTTGTGGCTCAGCTGGCAAAGAATCCGCCTGCAATGCAGGAGACCTGGGTTTGATCCCTGGGTTGGGAAGATGCCCTGGAGAAGGAAAGGGCTACCCACTCCAGTATTCTGGCCTGGAGAAATCCATGGATTGTGTAGTCCATAGGCCCCAAAGAGCTGGACACGACTGAACGACTTTCATTTTCACTTTTCTTCAGCAGTAAAGAATCTGCCTGCAATGCAGAAGAAAACAGAAGACACAGGTTTGATCTCTGGGTTGGGAAGATTCCCCTGGAGGAAGGCATGGCAACCCACTCCAATATTCTTGCGTGGAGAATTTCATAAACAGGGGAGCCTGGCAGTCCATTGCATTGGACACTGAGGCGACTGAGCATGCACACAAATCTATGTATGGATACATATATTCACTATATATAATATCTATCCTATTTTTAATCTTTTTACAACACTCTAACCACAATAATTAGAAATGCACTAGGTTTTTATCAAAATGTTTTCACATGGAGCATACTCAGTGTACCTGCACTTTGAACCAAAGAGAGAAGCCTGACTGAAACTCTAAAATACATGAGTATAATTCAGAAACACTCTTGACAATTTGGAGAAACAGTCAGAAGCAAGCAGAATTGGGTCTTCTGACACACACCATAGAAGAGAAAGCAATGAACAGCGCAGACACAGAATCTAGGTCTCGTAGTTGCCAACAAGCTGATCATGAATCAGAAACGTGACCCGGGAGCAGCTGGTGGATTCCTGAGAAGTTGCTACACCCTGGCCGGCTCCTGGAGGAGCTGAATTCAGGCTTGTGCTTGTGCCATGCTTAGCCACTCAGCCGTGTCCTACTCTTTGTGACTCCATGGACTATATAGCCTGCTAGGCTCCTCTGTCCATGGGGATTCTCCAGGCAAGAATACTGGTGTGTGTTGCTATGCCCTCCTTCAGGAGATCTTCCCAACCCAGGGACTGAACCCAGGTCTCCTGCATTGCAGCGGATTTTTTACTGACTGAGCCACCAGGGGAGTCCTGGACAACCTTAACTCGATTCAGAGTGGGATGGTTCAAGTTTGCTTATGAAGAGTCAAGGAAGTGGGACTTTTTTTAATTTAAAGGAGAAGAAAAATATGGCAAAAATTTAATGTGTTCACACAGGGAGATGATAGTCCTCAAAAAAATTACTAAATACTTGCATAGATTCTCTCCCAAATGTCTCTAAAAGATAAGAGTTTTGTTAATAGCAACTCAGGTTTTTTTTGGAGGCATTGTCAAAATTGAGGAGCATAGCATCTCACATTTGTGGTGGTCCCTACAGCAAAGCTAACCTTGTTCAGAAATGGCTCTGAGTGCTGGAAACCAGACACATTAAGGGCAGGGGATATAAAGAAGTGAAGGGGAAAATCTCAAGATGGAGAGAAAGAAAAAGAAGAGGTTAAGTTTATTTGTGGATAGCCAGCTAGTAGACACTGATGTTGAAGTGAATGCAGGGATCTTGATTTATTTGACCCAGACTTGTCAGTGGGATGTAATCATAACAGTAATGACAATAATAATAATAGGAAGAAGAGGGAGGAGGAGAGAGGAGAAAGGGGAAGAGGGGAAGAAGGAGGAGGAAGGGAAATAATATTCATAGACATGCTAAAAGTTTCTTGGTCATTAGCAGTCACTGATATCCTTTCTGACCCAAGATAACTATGTCCTAGGAAAATGCTTAGTGAAGTTACTAACCCACTCTCTCTAGGACTTCCCAGGTGGCGCAGTGGCAAAGAACACAGGTTTGATCCCTGGGTAGGGAAGATCCCCTGGAGTGGGAAACGGCAACTCACTCTACTATTCTTACCTGGAAAACTCCATGGACAGAGGAATCTGGCAGGCTATGCAGAGAGTCAGACAAGGCTGAGGGACCAAGCGCACAGGCACCATTCTCTCTAGGGATTTTTGACAAGCATTAAATCACTTCCTTGTTAACAACAGAAATATTGAGAAAATTCTCTACATGTAGGCAAATCACTGAACCATTGCAAGGTTTATTATTTCCAAGTCTAAACTGCATTTGTGTCTGTTGGAAGTGGTGGTTAGAGCCTCAATAACAGAAGCACTTGGAGCTGGTGAGGCCAGTGTTTGAGTACAGTCATTGCTTTGAGCACGTTCTAAGTATATATGTGTGGATTGGCTATGGAGCTGGCTGGACTCGGTGACACTGAAACGGAAGGGTTTGACTGGGAACCCAGAAGTCCCCTACTTAAAGTCACAGCACCCTAGCACATGAGCAATACCCCATACCCCATCCCCACCCCTAATAGATTGTAACCTTAAATTGGGATATACTTAGTGTTCCTGGGCTGGCCACCTGATGTGAAGAGCTGACTCATTTGAAAAGACCTTGATACTGGGAAAGATTGAAGGCAGGAGGAGAAGGGGACAACAGAGGATGAGATGGTTGGATGGCATCACTGACTCAATGGAGATGAGTTTGAGTAAACTCCTGGAGTTGATGATGGACAGGGAGGCCTGGTGTGCTGTGGTCCATGGGGTCATAAAGAGTCAGACATGACTGAACAACTGAACTGAACTGAACCTGGGCTTTCCTGATGGCAAAGCATCTGCTTATAATGCAGGAGACCTGGGTTCAATCCCTGGATCAGGAAGATGTCCTGATCCTTCCAGGAGAAGGAAATGGTAACCCACTCTAGTATTCTTGCCTGGAAAATCCCATGGATGGAGGAGTGTGGTAGGCTGCAGTCCACGGGGTTGCAAAGAGTCAGACACAACTGAGCAACTTCACTTTCTCTCACTTTCATACTCAGTGTTTGGAGGGTACCCTGATGATCTACTCCTTGAATGAACCCTCCTGTGGCCGGAACAGTGGTGAGCACTTGTCCCAACCTTCTCCAGTCCTTCATCAGGCTACGGTGGGGAAGGGACCCACTCTGGAAGCTGGCTCTGTGTGTGTGTGTGTTGGGGGTGGGGAGGTGCAGGTGTATGTGTGTGTGAGAGAGGAAGAGGTATGGAGGAGGGGAAAGAGAAATGGTATAGTGACCTTTCCAGAGAAGTTTAAAGGCATTTTTATATTTACATAAAATAAACATTGCAGAATTGCCCTTAGTAAACGGCACCCTGATATCAGCCCCCTTTTTGAAACATGAATGCTTTGCTAACAGCTCAGACTGTAAAGAATCTGCCTGCAGGAGACCCAGGTTCGATCCCTGGGTCAGAAAGTTCCTTAGAGAAGAGAATGGCAACCCACTCCAGTATGCTTGCCTGGAGAATTCCACGGACAGAGGAGCCCGGCAGGGCTACAGTCCATGCGGTCGCAGAGTCGGACAGGGCTGAGTGATTAACGCTTGCACTTGCACTGTTTCCAATAGTACTCATAGTAGTTCAAGGCTGCCTCTTATCAGCATTTGGAAGCCAGTTTATAGCCTCATTACTGGAAGTCATTGCTTTCCTTTACATATAATAATAGTATTATGTGTGAAAGTGACGTCGCTCAGTTGTGTCCGACTCTTTGCGATCCCATGGACTGTAGTCTACCAAGCTTCTCTGTCCGTGGTGTTTTGCAGGCATGAGTACTGGAGTGGACTGTCATATCATATATGTTGTATGTATATTGTTCATATGTATACATGTGTGTGCTGTATACATATACAACATATAGCATACATTTTTTATATTATGCAAAATGCTTATTATATCTATAAATATATATGTATGTATATATTTTATTCAAGAAAATGAAGTAGATTATATCAATTCTGAGTTCTAACTCCCCAAAAACTGCCCTTCAAGGAATTGTTATCTCCATTGGTCTCTGTATCAACAGACAAACCCTCTACACAGTCATTATTAGGAAGAATGTGTGCCATTAAAATTATATATTTGAGAAACTGGTAAAGAACTTTGAATGTATCATAGTTCAGTTCAGTTCAGTCACTCAGTCGTGTCCGACTCTTTGCGACCCCATGAACTGCATTACACCAGGCCTCCCTGTCCATCACCAACTCCCAGAGTCCACCCAAACTCATGTCCATCTAGTCGGCGAAATCATCCAACCATCTCATCCTCTGTCGTCCCCTTCTCATCCTGCCCTCAATCTTTCCCAGTATCATAAGGTGACAACATAATGGAGTAAAATAGACTCCAACGTCTCTTTACTCCCATTGCTTTTGCCTTTATTCATGGATAATTGCTGATGTAACTCATTGTTTGAAAGGTTTTAGAAACATTTTAGAAAGCATTTTTTCTTGAGAAGTTCATTTGGAAATCTACAATGCCATCACAAATTTACTGAAAAACCCTTTGCAAATATGTTTATATTGATGCTATTTGCAACCTGGCAGGATAATGTCAGTTCTGCAAATGGCCAATGGAAGTGGGTTGTGATGATTTTCTTCATCTTGCTAAACTTCCTGCTCTCTCAGAGTATAGGTATGATTAGAACTGGGGGTGGTATTATCCTGCTATGTAATCTATATGGGTCCTCAATCCAACTAAAAACAGGGCATTTGCTATGTGAACTTATCATCACAACAAGATGATTGTTACTTGAGTCCCCTCCCATAGACATTTGGAGTTGCCACTGTTCTACAAACCCATCAACAACCTCTGATGTTAAGAGAGTCACAGTTGCTACACAAAATTAAAAGGATACCAGGACATTTACTAAATTTTCTAACACTCCTCCTCCCAAATATCAAAAGAACAAGTTTGCAATGATCCCTTCACTAAATTTCCTTTCACCCTCAGACTCAACCTGACACAGCGGCTTTTTACTATCAGTCTGTCCTTCCCCCGAAAATAACCCAATCTGTGTCCTCCCTTTGAATTAAGGAGCTATCTTCAAAAACTATTGCTGACTGTCAATGTCATTGAGGGAAGAGAATACTTTAGTGGAAATGAAATAGGGGGAAAGGGAGCAGGCCAAAATCTTTAAAGAAAGTCTTAGCTATTAGAGGATAAAACACAGTAGGTTAAAACTGATTAAGCCCAAGATGGCAGAAGATTGGACTTCCAGTCGACCTTGAGGCTCATTATGGGCTCATTGTAATGCTTAGCTAAATGGCACCGCACAGGCACAATGACACTTCTCAGGCCAACCATGAAAGGCCAAAAAGTGGGTGGTGGCCCAATTCTTGGAAATTCCTGCCCCTTCTCGAAAATAATTGGGATAATCCTCCCACTCATTAAAGTGAAAGTGGTTGTCTTTCACTCCTGTCCAACTCTTTGTGACCACGTGGACTGTAGCCCTCCAGGCTCCTCTGTCATGGGATTCTCCAGGCAAGAATACTGGAGTGGGTAGCCATGCCCTTCCCCAGGGGATCTTCTCAAGCCAGGGATCAAACCTGGGTCTCCTGTACTGCATTAGATTCTTTACTGTCTGAGCCACCAGGGAAGCCCCACTTACTAGCTTATGAAATTACCCAGCCTATAAAAATTACCACCCCCCCCCCATATTTTTAGGCCTTTTGCCTTCTGAAATGGCCCACCTTCTGTCTGTGGAGTAAGTTTCTTCCCTGGCCACTCTCACTTTGCAATATGACTGCTGCTGTGGGGCCACTCTCATCCTTTGAGACAGACTGCAATCTGTCTATGGAAGGTGTTCAGTTGAGATCAGTTCAGTTCAGTTCAGTCATTCAGTCGTGTCCGACTCTTTGCGACCCCATTAATCGCAGCATGCCAGGCCTCCTTGTCCCAGGCCTCACCAACTCCCAGAGTTCACTCAGACTTATGTCCAGTGAGTCAGTGATGCCATCCAGCCATCTCATTCTCTGTTGTCCCCTTCTCCTCCTGCCCCCAATCCCTCCCAGCATCAGAGTCTTTTCCAATGAGTCAACTCTTCACATGAGGTGGCCAAAGTATTGGAATTTCAGCTTCAGCATCATTCCCTCCAAAGAAATCCAAGGGCTGATCTCCTTCAGAATGGACTGGTTGGATCTCCTTGCTATCCAAGGGACTCTCAAGAGTCTTCTCCAACACCACAGTTCAAAAGCATCAATTCTTTGGTGCTAAGCTTTCTTCACAGTCCAACTCTCACATCCAAACATGACCGCAATCTGTCTATGGAATGTGTATCTCTAAATAAATCCACTTCTTACTTATCACTTTTTACCTCACTGAATTTTTTATGCAATGTGACATAAAGAGCCTGAGTTTCATTAAGTCCTGAGACCAGGTGTGTGATTTCATTTTAAAGACAGTGGGTTCAAGTCCCAATGTGAGTTGTGTGATTTTAGCAGAAGCATGAACATTGAAATGATTCAAATGCTGATTCAAATACTATTAGCTAATGAATTTATAGAACTAGCTTGATCTCCTCAGTGTTCAGATTCTTTAACCAAAATATAGATGTGATACCAATAAATGAGCTAACTTTGTTAAGTTATAAAGCTACATATACATTTTGTTATTATGTATTAATTTACATGTAACATCAAATAAAATAGTAGTAGTATGCTATTTTGTGTACTCAAAAACCTAAGAAAATGGAGAAGGCTAGGATTTTTTTTTTTTTTTTTTTGAGATATTAGACAGAGAAAGAGGACGGCAGAACCAACTGGAGCACTCCAGGTTAAGTTGTGGACAACTGAGGTGTATGTATTCCAAGGCCACCTTAGACTCAGAGAAGAGAGAAAGTAGATAGAAATGGAAATGCAAAAGAAAGATTGGATGCTTCTCACCTGGTCTAGCACCAAGCTTACTTACATTCCTAAATTATCCTGCTCTAAGGATTGTTGTATAGGGGGTCATTGTTCCTTGATGGTCAAAATTTAGTGTTTTCTGCACCCAAGATGCATCAGCTCCATTAGGGAAAAGTGATCAAAAGTCATTTTATTTGCTATATGAGTACCTCTATTTACAAGAGTTACTCCTAGAAGAACGCACTGGTGAACAAGCACTCTTCTAGTATGGTTGTGGCTTTTAATCAGAACAGCAGTTTGAAACTGAAACAGATAGTTTCAGACTGAAATGCAAATCAGACTCATGAACATACCCACATATTTTCACTACTATTTTCATCATTGATTAACCAGCCACATGACCTTTTCAGGAAGAGAAATAATTGGCAGTTTTAGCAAACAAAAAATTGATCCCATTACTCAGGATGAGAATTTTCCACCTTTTTCGAAAGAGATGCTTATTAAAGAGGTCAGTTCCTTTTTTTTTTTTTTCCCCTTTCAGGGTCATGCATATGTAAGTAAGCATGGCTATTATGTGCCATCTATGAGAATAGACGGGTGAGCCACAAACACAAACATTCAGATGCAGCCGGGTCTCCGGCGTTCCTGTTCTCCAATTACAGTAATGCTATGACATATATAGTTTAATGCACATGGCATTAAAGTAGTCCCCCTTTTTCTAGGAAAATCTAATTACACCAAACCCAAGCACTCAATCAAACCTGTTATTCTGTGGCTAAACAGCCTGGCGTTAATGCAATTTGAGGAGATCCAGGCCGTGACTGGAAACGTCATGTATTAACAATATCTAATGGGGGCTCCCGTAGGTAAATGAATATGCTAACAAGCAAGATCACTGCTAAATCTAATATCTTTAAGCTGTTTAATTCCAAACAGTCCCTTAATAAATCAATTGACCGGGAGAGCTGATGCCCCTATCAATTATTCAAGAGGGCAAATAAATATTTCAGATGATTTGATAGGAAGGCTAGTCCCGGTCTTATAGAAAGCTTTGCATTTCATTAGCCTCTTGCTAAAAGTTTTATAATGAACAGAACACAGGTGGCATCCCCACTGTAGAAATGGGAATGGGAGAAGTAGGAGATGGGAGACCAAGACTTCCTTCATCGCTGCACTATTCCATTATCCAGACTTTTCTTTTGTAATGTGAAAATTGGAGTCAAGTCCCCCAAAGAATTATCATTCTCTGCAATCACAAAGGAAATTAAAATGATCAAAAGTATGTCATATTGCAAGGGTCTTAATTGTAATTCCTATTGGAAATGCAATTATCAGATACCAATATCACGGATATAATTTATGCAGTTCCACATCCAAATAGCCCTTCACCAAATATTTAATATTATCAATTCCATTTTCCAGAAGAAAAAACTGAGTTCCCCTAGTCATAAAGTGCTGAATAGGTCACCTATGTTTGAAAGCAGGCACTTTTTTTTTCAGCTTTAGAGATCATTATTCATATTGAAAGCATACATTTCTGTTTAACTTGATGTCTGTCTTTTGAATAATCTATTCCAGCTACTGATCCTTTTTTACCAGAAAAAAAAGAAAGAAAAGAAAACCACATTAAAGTGATTAACATCATTTTCCTTAACGTGCATGTGAATATATGTGCACTTAAAATGAACTTATAGAGAAAAATTAGAGGGCAAAAATGAATGAAGTCAAGTTACCAAGCCCTGGGATATTGGACAAGAAGAGGGTCCCCTGTAGCATCTTATTTTATATTGTGGGTGTAGTAACCCAGATTCTACTGGAAATGTTTGAAAACTGCTGATGTCTAATTCCTGTATTATCTGTGAAAGGGAAGAATTTTTTTCTATTTTTCCTTTAGCATTGGAACTGATCAAACAACATTTGATCAAATTTTGTGTGTGTGGGCCATGAAACTAAAATCGCGTGTCATTTCTTAACAGCATTTTATAGTTTACAAATGTAAAAATCTCAGTTAAATTACTGTAAGCATTATTGTTATGAGAAATACTGTAAAGGAGAAAAAGAAAGAATTTAGATCACCTGAAAAATAAAACTTAATTGTCAGGAGGTTTGAATATAAAAACATTTGGAGACTGTTTTTCTAAATGGAAAAGATCCATATAAAAATCACTGAATGAGGATTTTCTGTGCAGGCAGTTATACTCTACAAAATACTCAATGAGCTATGAAAGAGACAACTCAGCTACAGAAAATCAGAATTTAAATGTTAGATTTGTTCATTTTCAGCCTCGTGAATCAATAGAGGAAATCCTTTATATTATTCTGTAAGTAAAATCTGGTCATGTTTAAAATCAGATTTTGGTATTTCCATTTATCAGAAATATCTTTTCAGGGAGCCATTTAATTAAATGTTTATTTATTTAGTATTCTAAATCCCACTGGAATCATGAAGGATTTGAACAAGATGGCAGACTGGGCACATGAGGAAATATTCCCATTCTGTCCTGTCCCCAGTAACTAGTAACTGCAGAAAGCATTTTTTTTTTTTAATTTAACTACATCTGAAAAAAAGAACAGAAACATACTACATCAGAAATTAAAAAGAAATCTGGAAGATGAAAGGCATGTGAAATTAGACTAAGGAAGGAGATAAGAACCAGAGATCTATCAGGAAACAATGATGTTGAAGGTGGTATTATCTCCTGGGTTACTCCCAGTGAAATGCAAAAGACACATCCCATGGAGTGATGCTTCTGTTATCACATCAGGAGGATTCAGGGAACCAAGCTCACTCCAACTCTCAGTCTTTCTGAAGGCACTTAGAAATGGAGTATGGTGACACCCAGACTGAAATGGACATATCCATACTCAGAAGATGAAGTGATACTGTTCCCTCCTCACCGGGCAACTCATTTTACGTGTCTATACCATAACCAGAGGAAGGCTTCTGTAATTGAATGTGTGCACATGTCTCAGAAACACACAACTGATCAAAGATGAGACGGATATCTACCTTCACAAATTATATTTTTGGAAACAGAGAGTTAATAGGGCAAATAGATCAACATATTAAAACTTAAATTAAAATCCTAACAATAAATGTAAGAAGTTATATAATCTAGTAAAGAAGTACATAAAGATTTTGGAAATGAAATTCCAATCATAAAATTATTATTAATATTAAAGCAATATGATTTTGATCCAATAGCAGAATATGTACAGCTGAAGAATATATTTAGTGATCTGGAAGACAGGCAGATGCTTACATAGACCCCCATCAACACTATTCTGATCAGAATTGATCTTACACTAACTCTTACTAAAATTCAGCTTCAGATATACGATGCTTCAGAGCAGCTGTTGAAAACAAATAAACCATCTCTCTCCTCCTCTAGAATCCGCATTTTATTCTCAGATTTAAGTAAACCATTAGATCACAGTTAAGAGCAAAACTAAAAACAGAGTTGCCAAGTGATCACTAAAAACAGTCCCTGGGCATGATATCTGGAGAAAATCATAATTTAAAAAGATATATGTAGACTCCCCTGGTTGTCCAATGGTTAAGACTGTACTTACACTTCAGAGGTCATATGTTTGATCCCTGGTTAAAGAAGTTCCACAGTTCATGGAATTCTCTCCAGGCCAGAATACTGGAGTGGGTAGCCTTTCCCTTCTCCAGAAGATTTTCCCAATCCAGGGATCAAACCCAGGTCTCCCACAATACAGGAAGATTGTTTACAGATGAGCCACAAAGGAAGCCTACAAGCCAAATTGTATAGCCAAAAATGAAAAAAGAAAAACTAAATAAATTCCTGAAAAAAATATTAAAAAGATACATGCAACTCAATGTTCATTTTAGCACTATTTTACAATATCCAGGACATGGAAGCAACCTAAATGCCCATCAACAGATGAATGGGTAAAGATTATTGTGGTACATACGTACAATAGAATATTATTCAGCCATAAAAAAGAATGAAATTATGCCATTTACAGTAACATGGATATCATATCAAGAAAACAAACTTATGGTCACAAAGTGGGGAGAGTTGCAGGAGGCATAAACTGGGAGTTGGAATTGACATATACAGACTACTATATACTAACAAGGACCTATTTTATAGCAAAGTAAACTCTACTCAATGCTCTGTAATGGCTTATATGAGAAAAGAATCTAAATAAGAGTATGTATATATTTTGCTGTACAGCAGAAACTAACACAACATTGTAAATTAACTATACTCCAATGAAGATTAATTTAAAAAGAGTATAAAGTCATCTTAACTTTACAGAGAAATACCTTCTCTTAGTTGACATTTAGTATCATGCTCTCAGCCTTCACTGAAGGATATTAATAGGAAATGTCCTGTTGAATAATGGGCTTCCCTGGTGGCTCAGAGGGTAAAGCATCTACATGCAATGCAGGAGACCCAGGTTCGATCCCTGGGTTGGGAAGATCCCTTGGAGAAGGAAATGGCACCCCACTCCAGTACTCTTGCCTGGAAAATCCCATGGACGGAGGAGCCTGGTGGGCTACAGTCCACGGGGTCACAAAGAGTAGGACACGACTGAGAGACATCACTTTCTTTCTTTCTTTTCTTTTGTGTTTTTGGAAGTTCAGAGTTGGAGATACTGCCACTATATTACTTAATGTCCCTTAGATGAATATTTATATATGTTTTATGCTTGACATTTAGCATCAAAAAAGTAAATGTTTTCTCAGGTGATTTTCTTTATATTGTAATAAGAAATCTATGTCAGNTCGCAAAGAGTCGGACACGACTGAGCGACTGAACTGAAGTATTTGTATCTGTGATTTAAACTTGGAAGAAATAACAAGAATAGAAGAATCAAGAAGAAATTATTTCACATCGTCCTTTTTTCGGTGATTATTTTTACCTAAATGAATAAACATCTATAGTTTATTAATGAGATTCAGTGTGCCATGATGGTTAAGATCTTACATTATGGACTATGACTCTACCATATATGGTGTTATTTGAAGTTAGTCCTTTAATATTGCAGTGGATCCCTTCATTACTTTATAATGAAGATATGTTTATAATTGTACCCTGTCTCATAGTGCTATGAAGAGGAAATGAGGGACTATATGTAAACAAATTGAAAGAGGCCAATTCCCATTGTTCTTTTCCTGTTCAATTATCACTTAAGAGATAAACTGTAAGTGGTTTTTAAAATTACATTTGAGGCTAAACATAAGTATCAGTGGGCAATGATTGCACCAACAAAGAAAGACAGGGATGCAGAATTAAAAATTGATTATTTCCCTCTACTTTGTATAGAAAGCCACTACCCTGGTGGCTCAGATGGTAAAGCGTCTGCCTACAGTGCAGGAGACCTGGGTTCAATAATGATTGCACCAACAAAGAAAGACAGGGATGCAGAATTAAAAATTGATTATTTCCCTCTACTTTGTATAGAAAGCCACTACCCTGGTGGCTCAGATGGTAAAGAGTCTGCCTACAGTGCAGGAGACCTGGGTTCAATCCCTGAGTTGGGAAGATCTCTTGGAGAAGGGAATGGCAACTCGCTCCAGTATTCTTGCCTGGAAAATCCCATGGATGGAGGAACCTGGTAGGTTACATTCCACGGGGTCGCAAAGAGTCAGACACGACTGAGCGACTTCACTTTCACTTTGTATAGAATCAGTTCAGTTCAATTCAGTCGCTCAGTCGTGTCTGACTCTTTGCAACTCCATGAATCAAAGCATGCCAGGCCTCCCTGTCCATCATCAACTCCCAGAGTTCACTAAGACTCACATCCATCGAGTCAGTGACACCATCCAGCCATCTCATCCTCTGTCATCCCCTTCTCCTCTTGCCCCCAATCCCACTCAGCATCAGAGTCTTTTCAAGTGAGTTAACTCTTCACATCAGGTGGCCAAAGTACTGGAGTTTCAGCTTTAGCATCATTTCTTCCAAAGAAATCCCAGGGCTGATCTCCTTCAGAATAGACTAGTTGAGTCTCCTTGCAGTCCAAGGGATTCTCAAGAGTCTTCTCCAACATCACAGTTCAAAAGCATCAATTCTTCAGTGCTCAGCTTTCTTCACAGTCCAACTCTCACATGCATAGATGACTACTGGAAAAATCATAGCCTTGACCAGATGGACCTTAGTCAGCAAAGTAATGTGCTTTTCTAAGGCCCGCTTGACTTCACATTCCAAGATGTCTGGCTCTATAGTAGTGATCACACCATCGTGATTATCCAGGTCATGAAGATGTTTTTTGTCCAGTTCTTCCGTGTATTCTTGCCACTTCTTCTTAATATCTTCTGCTTCTGTTAGGTCCATATCATTTCTGTCCTTTATTGAGTCCATCTTTGCATGAAATGTTCCCTTGGTATCTCTAATTTTCTTGAAGAGATCTCTAGTCTTCCCATTCTGTTCTTTTCTTCTATTTCTTTGTATTGATCTCTGAAGAAGGCTTTCTTATCTCTTCTTGCTATTCTTTGGAAGACTGCATTCAGATGCTTATATCTTTCCTTTTCTCCTTTGCTTTTCACCTCTCTTCTTTTCACAGCTATTTGTAAGGCCTCTCCAGACAGCCATTTTCCTTTTTTACATTTCTATTCCATGGGGATGGTCTCAATCCCTGTCTCCTGTACAATGTCACGAACCTCATTCCATAGTTCATTAGGCACTCTATCTATCAGATCTAGGCCCTTAAATCTATTTCTCACTTCCACTGTATAATCCTAAGGGATTTGACTGAGGCCATACCTGAATGGTCTAGAGGTTTTCCCTACTTTCTTCAATTTAAGTCTGAAGTTGGTAATAAGTTGTTCATGATTGGAGCCAGGGTCAGCTCCTGGTCTTGTTTTTGTCGACTGTATAGATCTTCTCCATCTTTGGCTGCAAAGAATATAACCAATCTGATTTCTGTGTTGACCATCTGGTGATGTCTATGTGTAGAGTCTTTTCTTGTGTTGTTGGAAGAGTTTGTTTGCTATGACCAGTGCATTTTCTTGGCAAAACTCTATTAGTCTTTGCTCTGCTTCATTCCGCATTCCTAGGCCAACTTTGCCTGTTACTCCAGTTGTTTCTTGACTTCCTACTTTTGCATTCCTGTCCCCTATAATGAAAGGGACATCTTTTTTGTGTGTTATTTCTACAAGGTCTTGTAGGTCTTCACAGCACCATTCAACTTCAGCTTCTTCAGCGTTACTGGTTGGGTATAGACTTGGATTACCATGATATTGAATGGTTTGCCTTGGAGACGAACAGAGATAATTCTGTCGTTTTTGAGATTGCATCCAAGTACTGCATTTCGGACTCTTTTGTTGACCACGATGGCTACTCCTTTTCTTCTGAGGGATTCTTGCCCACAGTAGTAGATATAATGGTCATCTGAGTTAAATTTATCCATTCCAGTCCATTTTAGTTCACTGATTCCTAAATGTCGACATTCACTCTTGCCATCTCTTGTTTGACCACTTCCAATTTGCCTTGATTCATGGACCTGACATGAATTCTATTCCTATTGTATAGAATAGAGCAGGCGTATACCTTTCTAATTGTAGAGACTAGAACTAGTAATGCTTATAAGATTTGGAAATATAATCTGAATAATCAAAATTGTTTATCCCAATCTCATATATTAATTAGAGTAAGACAAAGATCAATAATCAATGGTGGATAAACGTTAGAAACTCTTCTCCATTGCGTTATAATNTGACTTTATTATATTATTACTTTATTTACTTTATTATTTGATAAATTATTGTTATTAATTATTATTTGATGAGTTATTATTTTTACTTTATTATATTTTTTCTAACAGAAATCTGTAAGGAAATGAAGTTCTTGACCAGCATTATAAACCAATCAGACTTATACAGTACACTTGAACCAGAGAGGGCAGAATAAATGTTTTTCTCGAGTACACTGGACTATAGTTTATGCCACAAAACAAATCTGAATAAATTTAAAGAGATTGCTGCTAACATTGTATCTTGTCCAATCACAATGGAATGAAACTAAAAATCAATAGAAAAGGAAAACTGGACAATTCACAAATATGTGATAAGAGAAGGGAGCATTTCTTAATGATAATAAAAGGGAAGAAGGAAAGAAAGGGATGGAGAATGTGGGTGAGTTTACATAATCATCTCCGGGGAAAGAGGATATCTTTTGAATGTATAGTATAGATGCCTCAGACTATTATAGAATTGTCTGTTTCTCCCTTCAATTCTGCCATGTTGCTTGGTATCTTTTGGGGCTCTGTGCATGTATACTTATACATTCATCTTCATGATGACCCTTTTATCAATGTGTAATTTTCCTCTTTGTCTCTAAGAAGAGCTGTTAAAGTCTATTTTATCTGATATTAATATAGTCACCATAGTTCTCTCTTTGGTTGCTGTTTACCTGGAAAATCTTTTCTATTTTCAATTTTATCCTTTTTGGGCCTTTAGATCTACAATGAGTCACTTTTAAACCATGTGTCATGGGATCTGGGGTTTCCCAGGTGGCCCCAGTGGTAAATAATCCACCTGCCAATGCAGGAGACATAAGAGATGAGGGTTCAATCCCTGGGTCAGGAAGATCCCCTGGAGGAGGACATGGCAACCCACTCCAGGATTCTTGCCTGGAGAATCCCATGGACAGAGGAGCCTGGAGCGCCACAGTCCTCAGGGAGGCAAAGAGTGGGACACGACTGAAGCGACTTGGCACACATGCACACATGTCGTTGGATCTTGTGTTTCTTTTTTAATCCATTACGCCAAGTTCTGCCTTTTGAATTGAGGGTTTAATCCATTTACACTTAAATTTTGTGAAAGGGCTCTTACATCTGCTTTTTACTTGTTTTTTGTATCTCTTATATCGTTTTTGTCCCTTTTCTCTATTCATTTCAGTTCAGTTCAGTCGCTCAGTCGTGTCCAACTCTTTGCGACCCCATGAATTGCAGCACGCCAGGCCTCCCTGTCCATCAGCAACTCCCGGAGTTCACTCACACTCACGTCCATGGAGTCTGTGATGCCATCCAGCCATCTCATCCTCTGTCGTCCCCTTCTCCTCCTGCCCCCAATCCCTCCCAGCATCAGAGTCTTTTCCAATGAGTCAACTCTTTGCATGAGGTGGCCAAAGGACTGGAGTTTCAGCTTTAGCATCAATCCTTCCAAAGAAATCCCAGGGTTGATCTCCTTCAGAATGGACTGGTTGGATCTCCTTGCAGTCCAAGGGACTCTCAAGAGTCTTCTCCAACACCACAGTTCAAACNCCAATGAGTCAACTCTTTGCATGAGGTGGCCAAAGGACTGGAGTTTCAGCTTTAGCATCAATCCTTCCAAAGAAATCCCAGGGTTGATCTCCTTCAGAATGGACTGGTTGGATCTCCTTGCAGTCCAAGGGACTCTCAAGAGTCTTCTCCAACACCACAGTTCAAACGCATTAATTCTTCAGCGCTCAGCCTTCTTCACAGTCCAACTCTCACATCCATACATGACTACTGGAAAAACCATAGCCTTGACTAGACGGACCTTAGTCAACAAAGTAATGTCTCTGCTTTTGAATATACTATCTAGGTTGGTCATAACTTTTCTTCCAAGGAGTAAGTATCTTTTAATTTCATGGTTGCAGTCACCCTCTGCAGTGATTTTGGAGCCCCAAAAAATAAAGTCTGACACTGTTTCTACTGTTTCCCCATCTATTTCCCATGAAGTGATGGAACTGGATGCCATGATCTTCATTTTCTGAATGTTGAGCTTTAAGCCAAATTTTTCACTCTCCTCTTTCACTTTTGTTTAGTTGTGGTTTTTTTTTGTAATGGTATGTGCAGATTTTAGCCTTCCCTGATAGTTCAGGAACCTGATAGCTTCCCTGAGAGTATGTTTTTGGACTTCACTAGTGGCTCAGCTGGTAAAGAATCCACCTGCAATGCAGGGGACCTGGGTTCAATCCCTGGGTTGGGAAGATCCCCTGGAGAAGGGAAAGCCAACCCATTCCATTATTCTGGCCTGAAGAATTCCATGGACTGTATAGTCCATGAGGTCACAAAGAGTCGGACACAGCTGAGCAGCTTTCACTTTGTGTAGATTTCTTTCTCATTTTTTTTTTCATGTGTATATTCTAAAGATCATTTTGGGGGTTGGTCTCTTAATTCCTGTAGTAAGTAGAGTTACAAACCAGATTTATAATAACACTTGTTTTTATATTGCCCCATCTAATTATTTTATCAGGGATCTTTTTATCTACATGGGGCATTGAGTTATTGTCTGGACTCCTTTCATTTCAGCTTGAAGAGTCCCCTTTAGAATTTCTCGTAGAGTAGATCTAGTTGGTAGTAAACTCCCTCACCTTTTGTTTATGACAAAGTGTCTTACATCTCCCTCCATTTTTGCAGAACCGTATAGTATGTGATGAATCGCTGTTCTCTGGTTCCTGTCATCTTTTGTCTTTGACAGTCAGACTACAAGTTTCTCTGTGTAAATCTATTGAGTTGATCCTACTTAGAGTTCACTGAGCTTCTTATATTTATAGGTTCATGAATTTCATCAAGTTTGATAAGTTTTCAGCCATTATTTTTTCAAATAATATTTCTGTCATTTTCTGTTCTATTTCTGGGATTTCCATGGTTGGTCTGCTTGGTAATGCATCAAAGTCATGCTGATGATAAGCTTTTTTCCTTTCTAGTACTCAGACTTGGTCATTTCAGTTGTTCTGTTTTCAAGTTTACCGATTCTTTCGTCTGATTGCTCAAATCTGTTGTTGAAACTCTAGTCAAGTTTTCATTCATTTGTCTTTTTCAGCTCCAAAATTTTTGCTTGGTTACTTTTTTTTATAATTTCTACCTACTTTGTTGTTTTCATTTCATTTATATAATATTTTTCTTTTTTCCTTTAGTTCCTTGACTATATATTTCATTAGCTATTTGAAAGTTATTTTAAAATCTCTGTCTAATTATTCTAGCATCTGAACTTCTTTGGGGACAGGTTCTGTCAAGTAATTTTGTTCCATTGAAGGGGCCATGTTTTCCTGTTTCTTTGTATGCCTTGTGATTACCTTGTTGAAAATTGGGTGCTTGACAGTTATAAAATGGTAACTCTGGAAATCATGTCTCCTCTTTTCCGAGAAGTTGCAGTTTTTATTTTGTGTGTGCATGTTTGTGTGTATATATGTGTGTGATTGTTGAAAGCTGTGGTAGTCTATTCCTTTCAGACTTGCCCAAATTATTTTTTCAAAGACTATTTTATGTCCTGTACGATCACTAAAGTCTCTGAGTTTTTATCTTGTGTTCAGCTAATGTTTTGATAGAAATTTCCTTGAATTTCAGGAGCTCTTCCACTCATTGTGGATTGACTTGACTATTCTAGGGCACTCCATCAACATTTATTTTAGCCTGCTCTAAATTTAGGGATCAGCCCAAGGTGAAAGCTTAGGTTTTCACAGGATTCTTTTGAGGAACATCTTGCCTGGATATCTGCATGGTCTTCTAAATCCTTCTTATTTTTTGTAAATGTTTTATTTTGTATTGGGGTATAGCTGATTAACGATGCTGTAATAGTTTCAGGTGAACAGTGAAGGGATTCAGCCTTACATATATCCATTCTCCCCCGAACTCCCCTTCCGTTCAGGTAAATTCCTTTTTAAGCATGATTGCTTTTGAATGTTTTAATTTTGCTAATTTTACTCTAGCTTTTCCTCCCAACTTTAGATAGATGGTTACTGCATAATCTACTCATAATCACTTGCTCCAGGTGTCTCCTGGTCTATTGTCACCTTAAATTTTTTACAATTTCTATTGTTTTTCTGTCTGAATTCTGATTCAGGCAAGATAGAGAGCATTAGCACTTTATATTAGTCTTTTAGCTACCAACAAAAAGATTAGAAAAAGTGTCTACCATGATTTGCAGATAAGATCTATGTTGCTCCCTCTGGTTCAAGAGAGGCACCTGGGTAAAAGAGCCACTGCTGTGCCAGGCAAAGAGTGGGGTCAGGCATGCATTAGAACAATACAAAGTTTTCCATTTAAAAATAAATCTTTCTTGATTGGCTGATCATTTGATTGCCCTAAGCCCGTGGTTATTTTATAGAGCTCTGACAAAGTTGATTCAGAAAGTTTCTCCTTAGTTTTTTATTTGTTTGTCTATTTGCCTCTTATTTAATATTTTATTTGGGCAAGGGAAAAGGAAACTCTTAGAGATTCTTGATGCACAATTTTATTTCCTAAAGGAAATTTTAAGCTTTCAACATTGTTAAAAGCCTTAGACAAATGGGTGAATAAGCCAGAATGCTAAATTAAATGAAACAAAACCAAGTTATAATAGCTTAAAAGTGTTATCAGTTTTAAAAATGAGACTACTAAACCAATGGATTTTTCACATACCAAAACTATACAATGTAGAGCCTGGCAGTCTTTCTGGCTGACAAGGTCTGCATGTTTTTATAAAGGGAAATGTTTCCATTTCTGCAACAAAAAAATATTTGAAATAAAAAGAGATATGGATAGCTAAGAATATTGAAGCTTGCTGAAAAGTAAAGTTTTACTCACTCATAATTTTTTCAGTTATTTCTAAGACAGCAGTCAGCTACTTTTGCGTAGACACTATTTTCAGTAAATGCTCCAGGCAGATTATATGAAAATCAAGTGAAAAATGTTCAAATCAAGAAATCAGGTTTATCTTCAGAAAAGACAAAGAATACTTAGTACCTGTTCATTCCTCAGCAGAAGCTAGAGATAATAACCGTATCTGAAAATTATGCCGGTCATGAACATGTTATACCATCAAGAGAAGCTTCCTAATGCATCTAAACACACACATAACAAATCCATCTGCAGTTTCATCCCATTGACCCTAACGGACCTTCACAAATTTGATGGTGCTTGTCAGCATTTCCCTTGGGTCTTTTCTGTTCCAAGCTAAACAACCCCTCTTTTCTCTGTGGCAGTGAAAATCACTCGATCGTGTCCAGTTCTTTGCAACCCCATGGACTATATAGTGGGGTATATTCTCCAGGCCAGAATACTGGAGTAGGTAGCCTTGCCCTTCTCCAGGGGATCATTCCAACCCAGGGATTGAACCCAGGTCTCTCACAGTAGAGGCAGATTCTTTACCAGCTGAGCCAAAAGGGATGCCCAAGAATACTGGAGTGGGTAACCTATCTCTTCTCCAGAGAATCTTCCCAACCCAGGAATCAAACTGGGGTCTCCTCCGTCGCAGGCGGATTCTTTACCTACTGAGCTATGAGGGAAGCCTGGTCACGTCTCTGTAGTATACATCACATGCAAGAGGAACAAGAGTGATCTGAAACAGACAGCCTCAGCTCTGGAGGTAGACATCTAGATTCAAATCGGGCACCAGCACTTGCTCACTATATGGTTATAGGGATGTTATTTTTCTCTCCTAACTTACAGGTAAAAGTGATACCATCCACAGTGGGCTATAATATGAATAAAAGCTTAGCACAGATTGATACATATGTAATGGCATTTGTTACTGATATCCTCCTTATTCTTTTCTAATATTCTAGTTTGTCTCTTTCCTCAAAAAAAAAAAAAAAAAAAAACTGGTACCACAACTGTACAAAATATTCCCAAGTTTGTCTGAACAGTTTAGGGTTTTGGGTTTAATAAGACTATTTCAGAATGAATATTATATTGCATTCCCTCAAATCTTAATATCTTTGTAGCCATATCTTTCCAATAATACTTACCCTTAACTTAGCCTTAAGTCATTTTCTCTTTTAGCTTATAGACAGAAAAATAAACTGACAGACAGATATAGATAGCATCACTACTGCTAAGTCATATATTCTCTAACCTATTTTTCAAAATATGGATTTTGAAACCCAAGTATAAGGTCCTATATCTTTGTAAGTTTCATCTTCTTAATTTGAGTTTATTTTCGGTATCATATCATCTATCTAATTTCTGATGTCCTTATTTTTTTTTGCCATTAGCAGATTCTATTAATGTGCCCTTTACCTTCCTACAGGTTATCAATAAAATGACAAAATAGTTATTTACCGTAAGTTATATGGCATGTCACAAGTATACCCCCCAATAAATATATACATGGCATCATGGCATATTAATAAAAGCTAATTTTTAAAAGTTATGCAGTTTGGTTTATAACAATTAACTCTTCAAAGCATTACAAAGAGCTTAAAAATTAAGTATTCATAAATGTCTCCATTTGCTAATAAAGAAATAGTGTCATAGAGAGGTTTGCAAATTTCCCTAAGATTACTCACAGTTCTCCCTCTACAATAACCCAACAGGATTTGTTGTCAACAACAGATTATCACAGATTATCAGGAAGCTTGAATCAGATAATAACTACAGAATGAATGAAGATTCATGCCCTTTAGAGATTTTCTTTTTCTTACATTCTATACTGTGATCTATCATTGTATGTTGGAAATAATTTTTAAAAATCCAAAGCAGTTTGATATAATAGTTAAATATTGAAGTATGGAGAATAACTTTTTCTAATTAAAAGTATCTATTGCCATGAGTTCAGTTGTCCATCTTTCACCATTTAAGAGTACCTTCTGATAGTGAAGTTTTATGCCCTGGGTTCTGGAAACACTGTATAAAATCATGAAGGGCTCTCTTTGATATTTTATTATAGATACATAGAGGCTCACTACTACCCATTGAATTTAAGTCCTGATGATATTTTTTCCCATAATGTTACAGTCACCATACAGATATTACTTTTATGAATCATATTTTAGAAATAATTTCCAAATAAAATCTGAAGAAGCATGGGAAAGAGATGTGCAAAAGTGAATATATTTTAGCTGATGCCTCATTCGGACATTGACTAGACCTCACTGGGGATGAGTTACTTGTTTATCTACACAGGATTTTCTTCTCTTTTCATTAATTTAATTTAATTCCACTGATATGTAACCTGAGAGTAACATTTCCCTACAGTATGCCCACTCCATTTGTAAACTGAATTGAAGTCATCATCCCAGCTTTAACGGCTGTGAAGGACTGAGAAATTAATAGCTCTCTCCTGAATTAGTAAATTATATTTTTCCAAAGAGAGAAAAGTACCTCATAAAAATAAGTGACTAGAGTCACTTTTATTTTATTTTTATAACAAGTCTTTTTATGCTATAGTTTTAAGCCCCCTTTCACAATAACATCTTACATTTATATAGTGCTTTATACTTTTCAAAGCACTAGCATGCACATTATCCTATTTTATCTTCACAACAACCTTCAGGGAAGAGCTAAGAGGAGGGCTGTGCTACAGACTGCAGTGGGCTGATGGGCCAGGCCAACATCTCCTGACTGCTAGTCCAGAATGTTCTGTGATTTTCCCAGTTGCCAGGAAAATGCAGATAGAGAAAGGACTAATGGAAAATGAGATTTTTATAGAAAATGTGTCCTAGCAATATACAATACTATATAATTTTGGTTTATTGTAAATTATATGTCATATAATATGTAAAATGCTTGTTTGCTGTTGTTCAGTTGCTCAGTTGTGTCCAACTCTTTGAGACCCCATGGTCTGCAGTACCCCAGGCTTCCCGGTCCTTCATCCCTCCTGGAGATTGCTCAAACTCACTCCGTTGAGTCAGTGATGGCCATCCGACCATCTCATCCTCTGTCATCCCCTTCTCCTCCTGCCTTCAATCTTTCCCAGCATCAGGGTCTTTTCAAATGAGTCAGCTCTTCATATCAGGTGGCCAAAGTATTGGAGCTTCAGCTCTTTGCAGTTCAATGCTCATAATAATACAATTAGTAAATAACACAATTATAATAATACAATTAGTAAACTGTTTATAGTAATACAATTATATATAATTACCAAATGCACTGTGTTCATTATAATAAAATAAGTAATAGCAAGTCCTTAAGATCATTTGACTGAATTGAGGAAAATAATGTATACTTTATATTTTAAATTCTTATACACAACTACACACATAATATGCATATTTCTTAATAATATAAAGAATGAATCCATCTTCTGATTTGAATAAGTAAGTCTTATTCAAAAAGCTAAGCTTGTAGGTTGTTTGCTTTTAATTAATATTTTAGTTTTAAGGAAAAAGGAAAAAAACACCAGTCTGCCCTTTCGCTTTCAAAAAAACTTCATTTTAGTATATTTCTCCATTTGCATTAACTACTGTATTTGGTGATTACCCCAAGTACCATATGCTATATAGAGTTCATATATATATATATATATATGCCACTTCTGATGATGTAGTTTGTTTGTAGAATTCAAAGAGTTTCAGATACACATTAATAATTTTCCCATGATGTTTGCCAAGTTAAGTCACACAGAAACATTTTTTTTTTCTTCTGAGCATCTATTTTGCTCCAAGGACCATTCTAAGTGATGGAGTTAAAAAGGTGCCCAATCCCTGCCCTTGGAAGGGAAACGCTTTAAAAACTAATAATAAGATGGTGGTGGTTTAGTCTCTGCGTTCTGTCTGACTCTTGCATTCCACGGATTGTAGCTTGCCAGTCTCCTCTGTCTATGGGGTTCTCCAGGCACAAATACTGGCGTGGGTTGCCATTTCCTTCTCCAATGATGCTACTATAGCTATATATATATATATATATATATATATATATATATAGTATGCATATGAACAGCAGAATGATTAATACTTCCTGAATTATTCAGAAAGAAATTGATTGCAGAGGAGAAAATATTTTGTTGAGTTTTGAGTTGAGCAGGAGATTACCTAAAAGATCTAGGAATGAATGTGGAGGAAAGTTCTGAACAGAAGCAAAGATGCTGGAGCCTCAGAAGGAGGAATGGGAGAATTTTACTAGGAAGAGGAGAAAGGGACTGTTTTGGATCTAGCTAAGAATGAATCTGAAAAAAGAGGCTAGAAAATGTTGAGTTGATGCCATGTGCACTGGGAAAGCATAAAAAAGGAGCAAATACCTAGTGAAAGTTGCTCAGTGGTGTCTGACTCTCAGTGACCCCATGGACTATAGCCTGTCAGGTTCCTCTGTTTGTGAAATTCTCCAGGCAAGAATATTGGAGTGGTTTGCCATTCCCTTCTCAAGGGGATCTTCCATACCCAGGGACTGAACTCAGGTCTTCTGTATTGCAGGCAGATTCTTTACTGTCTGAGCCACTAAAGTTCAATTCAGAAGGCAATGGCAACCCACTCCAGTACTCTTGCCTGGAAAATCCCAGTACTCTTGCCTGGTAGGCTGCAGTCCATGGGGCCGTGAAGAGTCGGACACGACTGAATGATTTCACTTTCACTTTTCACTTTCATGCACTGGAGAAGGAAATGGCAACCCACTCCAGTGTTCTTGCCTGGAGAATCCCAGGGATGGGGTAGCCTGGTGGGCTGCCATCTGTGGGGTCATACAGAGTCGGACACGACTGAAGCGACTTAGCAGCAGCAACGGCAAAGTATTATCATGTGCTTGAAGGATTGTGTGTATATGAAGAATAGAAACTCATTCAAACCAGTTTAAATCTCATGATCTTCCCCAGCACACACACATGCACACCTGTCAAGTGTTTCTGCTGACCAAGGATATGGTGTGCTCTCAAGAAGACTCCCAAACATCAAGGAAGAAAGCTTGGAAGTGTTTCAGGTAACCAGGAGACTTTGTTCCAATTATAGGAGTTTTTTGGTCTCTGTCTTTGCAAATCTCTCCATCTGGCTGTTCTTTCTCCAGATTATTTCCTTGAACCATGGCAGACAATGGATGCTTCACACTCTGAATTTGCATGGACTCTGAATTTGAATTCTGTGTGATCCAGTTTGTGACAAAACACTGACTGAGCTAGATTGGACCTGCTGAATAAAATACTAGTAGGGTGGCAAGGAAGGGCACAAAATTGTCTTTGAAGCTCCTTCCTGTAGGTGAAAGAATATGAAGCATACTAGATTTTGGTTAAGAGCAGGGCTGCAGAGTATAAATTGTCTATGTTCAGATTCCAGCTTTAACCTGCTTGTTATATCATCTTGAGCAATTTACGTAAGAGCAGAGACTATAAACAGTATTACCACCATTTTACTTGTGCAAGGCCACTGAGGCATAGAAAAATTAAACGACCAGTTCAGTGCATGCATGGACTAGAGCACAGATTTGCACTCTGGCGCTTGAGGATCGGCTCCTAACCACTGCTGATGCTGCTAAGTCGCTTCAGTCGTGTCCGACTCTGTGCGACCCCATAGACGGCAGCCCACCAGGCTCCCCATCCCTGGGATTCTCCAAGCAAAAACACTGGAGTGGGTTGCCATTTCCTTCTCCAACGCATGATAGTGAAAAGTCAAAGTGAAATCGCTCAATCATGTCCGACTCTTCGCGATCCCATGGACTGCAGCCACTAAGATATTCTAATCGTTAAGCAAGCACATTTAAATACCTTGCTTTCTTTGACAACAGATTTTAAAATATTTCTTTGCTTGAACGAGGAATTTAAACAGAACAGTAACTATCGATGACAGAAAAGGAAAGGAGAAAAAAGTTGAAACAGAAGATTTGCTTATAAAAAATATAATTTCTTTGAAAGAAAATGGTATAATGAAATTTTTTGCACCACTTTCTATTTAAAAGTTTTTTTTCAACATATACATTTGTGATTCTAGACATATCTTTCTGTGAAAATTACCTTTAATATATTTCTAGAAAATTACTTGGATAACAAATTCTTCCCTTTACTCTCATCAACTCCGGAAGACTAGCTCACTATCACATAACTGGATGATTGTGAAAATATCTAGGCTAGTTTTATATATTATTTATCTTTATTCCTATAAACCCAGCAGGTGAAGAAAAATAAAGACAATTTGGTAAATAATGGATGCAGACACCACTGACTCTTTTTCTGCAATGAGAAATAAGCACAGTTTTATTACATGACCTTTCTTCAAGTGCCTGTCAAGAACTCAAAAGTAATAAAGCTTTACTTGCAAAGAGAGACTGATTTTAAAAAGATACACACTTAAAATGTTGTATCTTTTTATTAAAAGTTGATCTTCTATTTGTGAGTCCATAGAAATAATGGTCGCTACGGTTCTACCCCCACAAAAAGCATATGCTTGTCTCCTATAAAATTTATGTCATCTACACTATGTGAATGAGTTTTTGGATAGACTTCAGTTTAAAATGCATTAAAAAAATAACATGTTCTGTAACATATGTGTTTTTTCTCTTTTCCAAAAGGTCATCTTGGATTCTGGCCTGTTTTTCTTCCATATGAGGCTTTCAGGTAAAAAGATCTTTTGACTTTTAAGGTCCCCAAGTGTCCAGCCTCAGGCTTTTATTTCTATTAATAGGCAATCTTACCAGTTTCTTCAAATATCAATACTAGGATTTCACCTAATTAGAACTTTTTGGAACTACATGCATGTAATGTAAGACCTTAAGTGACCATGCATTTCATAAAATATTGTTGTAGATAAGCTTCAGTAATGCTGCGTTAAACAATTTAGTGCACTGAAAAGATTTTGTTTTGCTTAACGCTCTTGGTGTTCTAAATTTTTAAGATTATTCACAAACAAAGAAATTTTTTTTTAAAGGCATAAACATCTAACACATGTTCCCTTTGTCAGGCCAAGTTTTTATTAAGGTCTTAAATAAATGTTTTTTTTAACATGGAAAGTTCATATTAAATATAAAAGTAGAAATATTCTCTGAAATAAATAAAATACAAAATCAATAAAATTAATGAAAACATAAAAATTGTAACCCAAGTCACAACAGAAGAGTTTCCTTATGGGAAAGTAAGCTATTTTTATTTTAATTTCTATAAAGAAATCAGAATCTATTTTATAGAAAAAAACTATTTTAAAAGTGTGTTTTTGGTCTTGGTTCTATAATTAGAAGAATGCTGAATTATCTTCCTACACAAGAAAGAATGTTCTAGGTTCTAGGGATCAAAATATTGCTGGTCTAAACACGCACACACACTCACATAAAATGAGCACACACACAATAGTAAAATATTTTACTTTCTTTAACAGCAGAAAGAAAGGGATGTTTGCTTTGAATTTTACAAATGATAATCACATAACTTTTAAGCTTACCTGTAAATCTCATAATCTAAAAGAAAGGAAAAATTAAGAAAATGTTAGTTTCTTTTAATAAAATATGTTCTATGCCAGGTGAAGCTTTGTTTTACTTTCACATTTCGATGCGACACTTTGGCATTGTGTTTCAAAAGGGTTTCTTAGAAGTTGCATTTTAATTCCATTTGCTTGTAATCAACTGGGGGAAACTAAAAAGAAAAAAAATAAAAATAAGTAAAAATAAACCAAATACTGAAAATGTCTGCAGATAAGTTCCTAAACTTCTTTCTTCTTACTTAAAATAATCAGGATTTGCAAAACTTTCTCAGGTTCGTTAAAAAGAGGTGAATTGCCTAACTTTCATTCAGAAGAAAGCTTACATTGCACTTTATTTGTAAACTGACTCAAAACATTTGAAATAATTCTTTTAAGACATCCTAGCAGCAACTGAAGAACAAAACAACAAATTTTGTTGTATACTCATTTGTATTACCAATTTTAAGTTGCATGCTCAGGTTTTTGGAGTTTTTTTGCTGTTGTTTTCAAAAGAGATAACCTAAAATTTCATCATGTGGTATGTGTGTGTGTGCGCCTGTGGGTGTGTGTGTTTTTGAGAGAGATAGGATGTGTGTGTTTTTCAGAGAGATAGGAGAGAGAATCTATGTATGCATACTTTCTCTTCACACATAACTCACTTACTTCGTCTTTTAACTAACATCGCAGGAGAGTCATATCAAACATAAATGGAAAGCAAAGGAATTTACCAAAGAAGCTGGAAATCAGGCATAAGAAGTCTTTTACAGTCACAGAGTAGATGGCTTTGTGATATATTTTTATGCCAGATATTTTAGGATATCAGAGATTCAAAGATTCATAAAAATTTTGAGTTTATTTTTGTCAGTATTCTGCAGCAATCTATCATTAAATCTATCACTTTTTTTTTTTTTAAGCACTTTCCCCAGCACTGGTAGAATGGAATAAAAACAAAATTATAGAAACATTTAAAAACATATTATCAATTCAAACTATATTTCTGTATTTTCTTCTTTAGTGTATTTTTCTACACTATTTTTTTAACACGCACACATACATTCTGATATCATATATGCACTGATAACACATAGCAATATAAATTATTCCTAAGTCTTTGCTTGATTTCATTCTTTACAACTAAACAACAGGGAATGAGACAGATATATAATCGCATTTGTCTCATTATTCATCCTTCTATTCAGTCTACCATCAGGACTACTTTAGGAACAACAGACCTTAGAGTTTAGAAACTTACACCTTTGATATTAGAGCAAATGAAATGTGGCCTGTCCCTTTAATATGTAAATCGATTGAAATCCAGCCTTCCACATAGCGAAGGGCTCCTTGCTTATTACTTTATGACATTTCCAGACTGAAGGTGCAGGAGGGGCGCACATTAATTTGCTTTATGTTTGACTAGAGAGGCATCCCATACCTATTAGAGGCCACTTTGGGCCCACTTCATTTCAGAGTTGTTGTCAGTCATTTGAGAGTGATACAGCCTGCGGCCTGGGAAGAATAAACACATCATATATTAGGTAAAGCTGTGATGTATGGCGGTTGCTGAACGCCAACACCTCTTTCTGAGGATAAGGAAGATCAGAAAGTGGGAGTGAGATTAGGGTAGGAAAGAGTCTTAACAGACCAGAGTCCTGCCAGTTCCCTTGGAACTTCTCAGTTCAGAACAAACTGAGCAAGCAAAGCAGGTATTTGCTTCATTCTTGTTTCGCTGTATTTTGTGGTGGTCACTGGGAAACAGCAATAGGATATGGCCCTCATTATCTGTTTCTCTTTCCACTTACTACAAACTAAAATGAAACAAAACACTGAAGAACTGATACCACAGGCAAACCTGGAACATTTCAATCTCAACCAGTTTAAACAAACAGTCAAGAACTGACTACTTTCTTTGAGTCTGCAATTTCATAATTACACATTTTTGAAAGCTGATTTTTTTTTAATAATCAAAATTTAGCTTTAGAGAATGAGAAAGCAATTCTTTTTTTTTTAATTCCAGAAATTACAAGTATATTTTCTTCCACCCCCTTAGCTATAGAATGAATTAGTGACTACTACATTTTCCAGTTTGGTAGTCCATGAATTACAGCATTATCTAGTGAGAAGTTTCAAAAATTCATAAAAAAAGAAGTTTCACCCAGAGGAAGTGTTTTACTTTTCTATATGTTCAACATCAATTTATTCTAGCTTCTCTGCACTTCATCTTGAAGCCACTGTTGGTGAGTCTGATTTGCAGAAAAGCGTTTTTGCTCCTATGGCAGCTGGTCCTCATGCAAGCCTGTAGGATTTGTACTGAGAAGTAATTATTTCCTACAGCTTTAACACTGTACAGAGTCTTGAGAATCTCACGGGATGCTGACAGACATCTATTATCATCTCACAAGTTATATGAAGCAGCCTGTCTTATGTGCTAACTATGCTGACACCCAGCATGCCTTCCTTGTGCTGGGCTCCCTATGTCCGGGAATGGCCTCCTCTCTATTCTGTCTAACATCTTGGTTAAGGAAACACCACAGGGCCTGCCTTTATTCCTTGTGAAGTAATCAAGGGAGCTCCATGTGGTAAAAGAAAGTATCTGTTTATGAAATTACAAATTAAAATCTCATATTTCTTTCCCTAAGGCTACAACTCAGAGCCTTTGGGAAGGAGTCAGCTATAGTAGAGAGCTATCCCTATCCTCTGTTGTTCACCTTAAACAATCCAACAGCACATTCTTATTTAGTTAAAGAAAGTGCGGAAAGCAGGGAGAATTGAATTTAATGAAAAGATACATCTCTTATATACATATATAAACAGATATTTGATATACACATCATAATGCTATACTATAAAGTCATAATGTATATCATAGTGTGTAATATATATTAATTATTGTATAATTATATATTAATGATACGACATTACAATATGTGTGTGTACACACGTGCACATACTCAGTTGTATTTGACCCTTTGCCATCGCCAGACTCCTCAGTCCCTGGCATTTTTCACACAAGAATACTGGAGTGGGTTGCCAATTCCTTCTCCAGGGGATCTTCTGGACCCAGGGATTGAGTCCACGCCTCTTATATCTCCTGCATTAGCAGCTGGGATCTTTACCAGCTGAGCCACTGGGGAAACCCCATAGGATGTGTATATCAATAAATATATATAAGGAAATATACATAAATATATATTATATGTAATATATAAAAAAACATTATAATATGTGCATATTGAGTAAACAGTACATAAAGCAAAAGGATATACAAGCGTTTCTATACATTTAAATAACACCGAAGTAACAGTGAGCCACAATAATGAAAACTATTTAGCAGTTACCATAACTAAAGAGCAAAACAATTTCTCCTAGAAGAATGGAAAAATATAAGAGAGTAGAGAATCCACATACAAGTTCCATTTTTTTGCAGATGGACCAAGAATAACAGTTTCTTTTTTAGAAGCCTAGATTCTTGATCCATCATGATTAACACATAAATATTAGCAGCCTTTCTTTCTATGGAAAGAAACAACCTCTCCATGTTGGTTGCTTAGGGTTACCTGGAAATATCTATAAGAGATGGAGTAAACTACACCCTGTATATAAAGTATATAACATTTACTCATGTGTTTGTGGCATTTACAACCGTGGTCAGCATTTACTTATTGTTAGATTACACCAACCACTGTGTTGAGGACTTTTCCTGCTCCTCAGGGCCCAGCTGTAGTTACTTGTAGCAAAATCCATGGAGTCACTGAGTTTTGGAAAACTAGAAAAATAAAATAAGATGAAGATATTCATGAATCCTCTCCATACTGACATAGTCTTATCAACATTGCCAATAAGGTTTTATCAGCTTCAGGCATGAGGCAAATCTATCTTATTAGTGTGAAAACTAATGAAAGATCATCCTGACAATGATAATTAATTGCGGTTGTTGACAAAGACTCAGTTCCTTTGCACTCCCTTTTCTGTTGCTCTTTCCCGTCTTTCAGCCCTCCTCTCTCAATTAGACATATGAAAAGTCCTCCCTCCTCTTTGAGAAAGAAGCTTTTAGATTAATCATATTATCTTAAGGTTCCAAATCTCCATGCCTGTGTGACCTTTCTTCCTGTTAGAATCCATTATCTTAAACTATCACAATAATCCTGGCTTTAGGGAGGGAGAGAGGGAAGAGGAATCAAACCTAATAGATGGCAAATAAGATTAATCTATGATCTAAGTGCCGATTACACTTGGCCCTGCCCTTGAACACCCAGGTGTAACCTTGAAATTCACATCTGCTAAGACATGGCAATTGGATTGAGTGTCCCTGCAGGCCTTAAGGGCAGCTGGCCAAACTTTACCCATTACTCCCCAGTGAGATCCTGCACTGTCTCAACCTTCAACTCTTTTTTACTTGTGGAATTTGGCAGCTGCATTTTTTCATGTTTGTTTTGGGATAGTTCACATTTTTTAGATAAAAAAACTTATTTTGGGTCCTTGATTTTTTGCTTGTCAGAAGCGCCTGGCCATGGAGGGAATGAAGTTTTACCTGGACCTCACAAGAGGAAAGAAACTGATCCAGCCCCTCAAAATCTGGATCTTTCGGTGATAGCTGCACCAAAATAAATTCAAGCCCTTGCTTCTTTCAAAACAATAACATGCTAATCTCCCCAAACTACATATGTTTAAGAACAACCAAGAGGAGGAAAAAAAACAAAATTCTTCCTTGTAACATGTGTCTTCTGAACTTAGAGCTGATTATTTTTCTTCCCCATGGCCTGAGGTCTTAGAAAGGACACCCTTTAGGGAAGATACGGCATGATTTGGGGAAGTTCGAGCTACGGAGACATGGACAGGAAAAGGGTAGTGCTTCAAGAAAACAATTTCAGCCAAAGAGAAATATCACTGGGTCACATAGAGAAAAGGGAAGCAAAATCATCATGCAGTCTCATTAAAGGTTGGCTCTGCCTCTTGAAATTCAAAGGTAACCAAATGAAATGTTCTTCATCATGCATCTATAGAGTCCACAGAACATGATGAAACTAAAGAAAAATTAAACCCCGCTTTAGAGAGTGAGAAGGAAAAATAGGTCTAAGCAAAAAGTAACACATAGTCTTCAAACATAGTGGAGGCTAAACTTGATAGGCAGAAAAATAGGACTTTTTTTTTTTTTTCCCAAAAAGCGAAATAAAAAATGCCAGGGACATGGTTTACAGAGCCCATTCTCAGATATTTCTCATGAGCATCAACTTTGTCTCAATAATCTCTCTCTGGCATATCCTCAACCATACCATATCTCTCAAAATAGAACAATTTTGGCCGGTTTAGTTCTGTAAAAAGCTTTCTTGACCACTTTAACAAAAGTGGACGTGGATTTATTCTTGGTTCATATGGAATCCTATGGGATAAGAATCTCAGCTCCATAGTTCCTGAGTAGTTACTCTATAATTTCTCAGACTTTTAAAACTTGATCCTTAAGCTATTAAGAATAAATCCAATCTTACCTGTAATGTTTCCTTTATTTTCTTTCAAGATTAAGTTACTACATTTTTTTTTCTTCACAGGTTTAATAAAGCAGATCTAGAAATAAATTTTTCCAGGACTCATCTTTTGGAAACTTCATTCTGAGACACAGTTGTTTGGAGCCATGGCTGGGGCGAGACCCTTGGGTCTGTTGTGTAATGGATGCTTCTCAGTTTGCACAAATGTACAAAGGGATACGCGAGTAATTCTGAGTCTGTCCAGTCTTGAGGATTCAGTAGTTGTGTGTGCAAAAATGTGTGATGACTGCTGCACAACTGGGTTGAATCTCAGTTCTGATGCGTGTTAGCTCTGTCACCCGGGGCAAGGGCTTACCCACTCTGACATTAATTTCCTCCTTTTAGACTGAGGATATTAATAGTTCTGGTATTCCCCAATTTTTGAAGGTTTGCTTTACACCATTTCACTTTTCTGAATGACCTCCCATGAGTCACCTGTTTTTGCTAATAGAAATTCAAAGAGAATTTCTGCTTTACAGGGAAAAAAAAAAAAAAGGAGGGGGGTGAAATTAGTGTTCAGCATCTGTTTTGCAGAGAGCCCTTCTAGAGGTAACCCACACCTCAATTAGAGAGAGTGCATCTCCACCAAGCTCCTTCCCTGGAGCAACACTCAGCATCTGGAGATGAGGGCACTGTCCTGTGTCTATGAGCATCTGGGCTTGGTCTCAGTGTATTTTGCTCATCCGTGTGCAAGTTGTGTCCTAAGGTAAGTGCTTCTTCAGTTTACATCATTTCAGTTTGCAAAAGTTTTCAGAGGAATACTCAACTTTCAGATATCAGGGAAATAGGTATTTACTTTCTAGTATTTTTGCCAGGGTTTACATGAGTTAAAAGAGGTAAATGACTTAGAGTGTATTTAATTCATAATCTATAACTGTTTGCTATTGTTATTGCCCTTGACATGGCCATCATTAGGGTCTCAGTTGATTACACTATTTTTATTTTTAAATGTTGTTGCTCTGAACTGGAGAAGACTGGGAAACAGTAATTTTACTGTTTTTTTTTTTTTTTTTTTAAGTTTTTGTAAGGCTCACAGCTGAAAAAACACTGAAGAAGGATTCCGGACACTCTGGTGAAAACACAAAGGATTCTTCGGGGCCTCCTTTCTCCTGCGTGTGAGGACAGTGGCATTTTGACTGAACGGAGGAGCCCTTGTCAGCTGTCCGGGGAGGGTTAACTCACACCTCAGCAGGAGCCCCATGCCATTAAGTCAGGGAGAGTAATGAAATTTCATTTAATTTGTCAGGAAGAAAGTGCTAATGTTAAAAGGCATTTAATAAAAAAGGGAGAGATTCTTTGAAAGGGAGTCCTTAAGTAATTACTTCAAGTGTCTTAGGCCTCCTCACAGAATATTTACATTAGTGTCTTACACAGCCAGTGTGTAATTAAATTAGTACAGCATTTACATTCCCTGTAGTTTTCTTTTTTAAAGGAACTATGATTTTATGAATAATCTGCCTTAAAAGAGAAAATGACTTGATCTAATAAAATTAGATGTTAGTGTTTTTTTCAAAATGTTTTAACTGAGAGAATTGCTGAATGAAAGTTGTGTGTGTATGTGTGTGTGTGTGTGTGTGTGTCTGTGTCTGTGTCTGTGTGTGTCTGTGAGGGGTGATCTCAGCATGGGGTGACTGTGCTCTTCCTTCATTTCTACTTGGAAAGGTGCCATCTTTTATTTTTGCAGACCTGACATGAAGAGCCAGGTCAACAACCGTGGGCTGGCGGCTTCTGGCCGTGGCCAGCCTTGTCTAGGCTGGGTTCTCTTTTCAGCTAGTCTGGGAGAAGATGGAGATGCACATGTGAGCGAAAGGAAATGCTCCTGAAGCAGGGCGAGTCTGCTCCAGCATCATCATAGCTCCTGTGTGCACAGGCGAGGTCATCCCTCTCACCACCAACAGCCGGAGATCATACTCGTGCAAGGCCGGTGGGCAGCCCGTGGGTCACAGCCAGACAGATTTACACCTCCAAATCAGGTCACATCATAGGAAAAAAATTTTCAGCATTTCTTTGAAGTAGCCTGGTGATTCCCAGGTGGGTTAGAGGGTAAAGAATCTGCTTGCAATGCAGGAGACCAGGGTTTGATCCCTGGATCAGGAAGATCCCCTGGAGGAGGAAATAGCAACCCCCTCCAGTATTCTTGCCTGGAAAATTTCCATGGACAGAGGAGCCTTGTGGGCTACAGTCCATGGGATTGCAAAGAGTCAGACTTGACTGAGTGATTAACACACTTTACTTTAAGCTGATGCCATTTCCAAATTGATTCACCAAAAATCCTTATGCCTGAATTTGTGCACAATTATCGGTGAATGTTTTACTTTTATCAACCCTGTCTTCTCGGAGTGTGTCATGGTATGAACATAAATCACTAGCTGAACACAGGTATGTAAAGCTGTATGATGGGAGATGTGGTTATAAATCTATCTCATATAGTTGATTGGAAGGGTAAATGAGGTTGGGTTATTAGAAAAGTTTGTTAACTATAAAATGCTAATAGTTCTAGATATTTTTATAACAGTAGTTGAAGTGGTTTTACTAAAATGCCAATCTGATCACATCTCTTTCCTTACTGTCATTCAATGGCTTTTCCATGGCCTTCAGTGAAAGCCTGAACTTTTTAGTAAGTCATGAATTGCCTCTGTTAATTTCTCTCGTCCTTCATAAATCTTCTCTTCGAAATATCAGGTCTTAAAAGTATAAGAACTCCCTCACCTCTGGACCTTCACATGAGTTTTTCTCTCTGTCTAGAGCTGTGCTACCTAGAACATTAGCTACTAAGCTGAAGTGGCTATTGAAATTGAAACTAAAAAAAATTAAAATGAAATAGCATTAAAAATGTAGCTTGCACTTGGCACATTTTAGGCACTCAATCATCGTGTGTGGCTAGTGGCCACCATCTTGGACGGGGCTGTTATTGATTATTCCATCCCTGCAGAGATTTCCCTTGGACATCACAGGTCTACAGCGATCAGAAGATCCCTACCTTCATTAACTTTACAGCTTAGATATCCTCTCCACAAGGAAGTCCTTCCCACACCCACCCTGTGCCTTAATGAACTGTTGAATTGTCCTCTCCAGTATCCCACCATATGGGAGTTACCTGGTGCTTATGTGAATTGCCTGAGCAGCCATGAGCTCAGTGAGGTCAAGGACTCATCAGAGTATTGTTGTTCAGTCACTCAGTCATGTCCGATTTTTGATACCCCATGGACTGCAGCATGCCGGGCTTCCCTGTCCTTCACTATTTCCTGCAGTTTGCTCAGATTCATGTCCATTGAGTCAGTGATGCTTTCTAACCATCTCATCTTCTGCCGCCTTTTACTTTTGCCTTCAATCTTTCCCAGTATCAGGGCCTTTTCCAATGAGTCAGCTCTTCTTAGCAGGTGGCCAAAGATTAGAGCTTTATCTTCAGCATCAGAATATGGACCACCATCATTTTGCCCCCTTAGAGAAAAAATGGTAACAAAAGTATTCATTGAGTATTTCTAGGTGCCACTCTATAATTTGCATGTATGCCCTCACTTGATACATGAATAAGTGCTACTTATCTCAGTTAGGGCATAAGTGGGGACTAGCTGTCATCTCACTGCAGCAAATGAAGAGCCTGAGGAAGACTACTAAACCACTAGCCCAAGTCTTGCAGGTCTGAAGAGGAACACGTCTTGCAGATCTGGAGAGGACAAGTGGGAGCTAGAACAGGCAGCCTGATGGCAGCTCTTACATCCTGCCCCTGTTGTTAACACCCCCACAATTTTGTTGAAAGAATATGGAGTACCCAGGCACAGGCATGAAAGTAGACAATAGTTACTCTTTCATAACAGCACTGTGTTTTAAAATTATATCAATTTTCCCACCAGCTTGAGGATAGAAAGTGTTTTCTTTTGATAAGTGATTTCCACTTTCTTCCTTCAGCTCTCCACTGGAGTGGGGACAAAAAAGGCAGAGTATACCCGCTGCACAATTAAGAAGCAGTACTCTTGCCTGGATGGGGTCGCTAAGAGTCGGACACGACCGAGCGACTTCACTTTCACTTTTCACTCTCACGCATTGGAGGAGGAAATGGCAACCCACTCCAGTGTTCTTGCCTGGAGAATCCCAGGGACGGGGGAGCCTGCTGGGCTGCCGTCTAGTGGGCTGCCGTCTATGGAGTCACACAGAGTCGGACACGACTGAAGCGATTTAGCAGCAGAAGCAGCAGCAGCAATATTCTGAGAGGGGAAGCAAGATGAAAGGCTAGTGGGCTAACTCTGTAAAGTCAAAGTAAAACAGTCTTGGCAAGTGTTCAAGTGACATGATGTACGTGGGCAAGGGACCCGAGTCATTGACTTTGATTTTTCTTGGCTCTGATGTTTTCTTTTCCTGATTGCCCGTCATATTAATTAGTGGCATCATTTCTTTCTCATAGCTGCATGTGTACTGATGTTAATTGTTAGATAATGAAATAACCAGACATTGTTTTCAACGAATTAAGATGATGTCTATAAATAGGTCCCTGCTCAACATTAAGCCTCATGGCTACTGTATCACTGCAGCTACTGATAAATCAGTATTTTAGCTGTCCTCATTGACTATTATTATTGCCATTATTATTTCAGATTGAATGTTGAAACCACAAGAAAAGCTTCTTTTAAAATAAACATATTTAATACAAAATTTTGGTTAAGTGGGATTCTCGTTATAACTAAAACTGAAGACTTTCTTTCTTCAGAGTTCAAATACATGAAGAAATAGGGGGAAAGCTATATTCATTGAGTCCCTATTGGGATTGTATTTTATTTTGTTAGGAAACTAAAATATTAAAATGGGAAAGTTTATGTTCTATATTTTGTGAAAGTGAAAGTGGAAGTTGTTCAGTTGTGTCTGACTCTTTGCGATGCCATGGACTGTACAGTCCATGGAATTCTCCAGGCCAGAACACTGGAGTGGGTAGCCTTTGCCTTCTCCAGGGGATCTTCCCTACCCAGGGATTGAACCCACATCTCCCACATTGCAGAGGGCTTCTTCACCAACTGAGTTATGAGGGAAACCCTACCCCGGGGACTTCCCTCGGGGCTCAGTGGTAAAGAACCCATCTGCTAAGCAGGAGAATCAGGTTCAATTCCTGGATTGGGAAGATCCCTTGGAGAAGGAAATCGTAACCCACTTTCAGTATTCTTGCTTAGGAAATTCAATGGCCAAGGAGCCTGGCAGGCTACAGTTCATGGGATGGTAAAAGAGTTGGGCATGACTTAGTGACTAAACAGCAAGAACAACAGTACTCTATGAACTTTACATATGTTACCCATTTATTCCTAGTTTAAAATCTGTAAGACTATTATGTCCATTATACAGAAGACAAAACTGAGGTGCAGGACTATGACAAATTGCCCAAATCATATGGCCAATGAATGACAGAGTTGGGAGTTGAACTTAATGTAATTTTAGAACCCACTTCTTACCACACTGGTCTTTCTCACCTCCTCATCAACAGATCCATATAATTACATACATATATTACATACATATAATTATATACAGATGCTTTAGACACACAGGAAAAGTTAAGAATGACCTTTCTATAGGAACAAGAAAGAAAGATCCTCCCATGTTTTTATTTCAGGATAGCATCTATGTGCCAATACAGTTTGGATTATTGACACATTTAAAAACAGAAAATTATGCCCATGTCTAAACAGGAAAATGCAAGAAAAGATTTCTGATAAAATTTGATGCATTTACCTGGTTTGATAAAGAAAGAGATCAGTTTTTAAAAAAACAGAATCCTTTGAATACTTTTAAAAATTCTATTATAACATCACTTTTATTCAAGAGGAGCTAAAATCTTTACAGAACTATTCTGTTTGTGTCACTTAAGTGAATTTTGATCTTTAAATAACCATCTGTATTTGGCTACTGCCTGATATTGGTCTGTATAGAGCTAAATTTACAGTCCCTTTTCCCAAACATAAAGAAAAAAAGACCAAAACTAAGGCAGGTTAAAAACATGTTCTGTTAGTAGTTGCTTCAACCAAAACACAGGTATCCGAGTTTCTTCCTCATCACAGTGTCACTAATGACATTTTACAAATACGGATTGCATTTTTTTCTTCTGAGCAATTTATAAAGAAGGTATAGGGGTTCACACTGTCATTTGACCAGCTTAGTTACTTGACAAGACTGACGGAAGATCCAACCTGATCAGGTCGACTGTAATCCAGCCTTTAAGTGAGAAGGAATAGAAAACCCAGAAGCTGTAGAAAGGTCCATTGAAATGAAAGGAAAACACATCCCTGCTTCTGAAGACCCTGAAATAATTTGGGGGAAAAAAAAAAAAAAGGTGATCAGTGGTTTTGACTCTAAAGCTTATTCTAAGGTAAGGAAAGGAAAGAATCAGAAGAGACCACTCTGCTCTTCCAAAAAGTGCTTTTTGGAAAAGTAGCATTCCACGGAAGTACATAAAACAGCCAAACCTTTTAAACAGACTCTAACAATTGCTAACATTATCTAAACTCCTGGCAAAGAAAACATCAAATGACCAAAAATCATGTTTGCAGTATTTAAAACGCACACACACACACACACACAACACACACATATTGAAATGGGAGAAACAGATTCAGAAGAAATGATTTGTAAGGATGTGGTTAAAACTATTTATATACCGGGTTCTATTTGTTTTACAGCTAGCGGTGCACGGACAGCATGAAAGGTTATCTTTGACAAGGTTTTAGCTATTATTTTCTTCCAGTGAAATGGTATTTCTTGAGAAAAAAAGGTCTTTGGAACAAAATAACAATAAATCCTGATTTAGATACATAAACCTGCCATTGATATCACATAATATCAGTGTTCTTTCTCACTCGATACAGGCGTTTTAAAGATAAATGGTAAACCTGAACTGGAAATCCATCTGGCCGGCTGCCTGCTCTAATGAATAACCCCACTTTGGCGCGTGCAATGTAAGCAGAAAGTTCTCTCCCGGCCTCTTTCGTCTGTCATGAATCTACGAGACAGCCGACATAATATCTGGGCGACAACGGTGCGCTAACGGTGCAGTGAGTTCCATTTTCTTTGCTTTCTATTGATTTTCACTTAATAACTGGCGAAATACTAAACGTCCGCCCTGAGTACCTAATAAATCCTGCCTGAGCTTTTTATTGAGGAGAATTTAATAAAAACAACCATTGCGGCTGAGGGATTTTTCTTCTGGACAGAACATAGTGGGTTGGGGACATCGGGGTTGGGGCAAGAGGAAGCCATCTGATTTTTTAAGGGACTTTCCTTCCCTTTGGAAAAGTGGTAACCATGTCAAGGACACCTGTGTGTTTGAACCAGGGTCCGCAGTTTAGAAGATGCTCCAAGTTCTTCAGGCTGGTTGTGTGGGGAACGGGAGGAAAAGGGATGCAAAGACTTGGGCAGAATCATCTTCCTGGTCCCCTGGTGTCCTCTGATACCTTGCTTCAAGCTTCAGTTATGGACTTCTTCACTGTTACCAGTAGCTCCAACCATCTATAGAAATGTGCATTTTACTGTACTATGTAACCCTTCTTGGAAATGTGATACTAGAAATGCAAAGTATGACATGCTTGCTGAATCCTTGGATACCTTTAACAGAATTCTAGATATTTAAAAAAATTAGGTAAACATATGAAGGGAGAGAGTACATACAAATTATTCCATTTAATGCTAATTTGAGGCTCACACATTCAGTAGTGGGGCAAAGAGCTCTGTTTGTGGCTTTTTGAAGCCCAAAGAGAATTGGAAAGCCTAGACTTTGCACCTGTCACCATTGTCCTCTGCATACACTTCTAAAACAATTTCCACTGTTGATGCTCGAGGAAAACCTCTTTATTTTGCTATGTGGTCTTTTAGAAGCATTTCACAGCTATGACTCCCTCCTCACCCTTTATGTTCTAATTGATATTGAGGCTATTTTCAAATCATGAGGGTTGGTGAACAAGTACTTTAAAATCTCCTCCTGTGTGTGCATTCATTGCGTTCCATACTCAACAAAATTCCTAACCAAGAATCCACATATTTAGAAAAAATAAAAGTAAAAATATAATTTAAAGTTTTTTTTAAAAAACAAAATCCATGAATTTTCAGTTTGAGTATCAATGCTATAAAAACCACAGTCACCATGCAAAACAAACCCTGACTCAGTTACTCGTCAGCAACTCCACGACAGCTTTTCCTGCAGAACCTGGGGACAGAGGCAGTGTGACACCGTGCAGGTTCATGCCAAAGGACCTCGACTGAAATCCTGGCTTCCCTCCTCTGAGGTTTGGTTACTTTGTCTATGAAATGAGGATACTGTTGCCCAACAAACATGGTTGACATCACCTTGGCAAAAATCAACAAATGTATGGGTGCTGGACAAATGATACCCATTTATTTCACTGTTACCTCAATGACAAACTGTGGTTAATCAACTGGGCTATGGCTTGAAACTGGCAAAAATCTCGGAAATCCCCCTTATTGCCCTCCACAGTTTACAGCTAAGTTAACTCTCTTCTCAAAAGGACTCATCTCAAAATTTTTGCTTAGAAGAAGTCCTGATGTAAATGGTACAGTCTGGGTGATGATGGCATATCAATGTGGGTTCATTAATTGTGAAAAATGTGGAGGATGTTGACAGTGGGGGAACCCATATGTGTTTTGGGGAGAGGAGCTGGGAATACTCTGTACTTTACTCTCAATTATGAGCATAAAACTGCAGCAAAAATAAAGTCTATTAAAAAGAGAAGAAAGAACAGCAACAAAGCGAAGATTCCCTGCACATAGAAAGACTCAATCATATTTGCTTTTATTATTTACAAATGTTGCTTAACAATAAACGAAATCAGGTTGTGACTCTTTACAAAACAGAAGTCTGATCATTATTCCAGTGTAATTCTCACTTAATATAGACATTGACACCTTCTTGTTAATCCCAATTTTTTTTTTTTGGACAGGGATGGGGTGGGGTGGAGTGTCGGGTCCTTTCTTTCTCTGGTTCTTACTAAAAACTAGAGTGCAGTAAAATCTTTAACACTTTTTCTTTTCAAATCATTTTGTTTTGCCACTTTTTCAGAGGAGAGCTTTCTTCTTTTTCTTCTTTTTTTTAAAGATGCTTATGAAACCTAGTCTGTTCTGTCCTCAGCAGAATGTTTGGGTTCCATCTAATCAGATAGGCTAAACAACACTACAGAAAATTCAGCAGGGCCTGTGCTCCCCACCCCCGAGCTGAGATTTGGGAGAGGTCCTTTCTGACTTGAAGCTCAGGGTTTTGCAAGGCTCTTGGTGTCCACATCCTCTAATGGGTCCACAGAAAGGTGTATTGCTATTCGGATAATGTCTTCCACTGCTCCACAAAAGGTTGTTGTACTGAGCTGTGATTGTGACAAATGATTTACTATTAGGAACATTCTGTAATTATTGTTCGGTGGGACCGCAGACCGATACATCATTAACATGATAGACGGCCTTTTATATCAGCAAAAATAACTAAATTAATAAAAATGGCTTCATTCCAAACCCTGTCAGAAAGCCAATACTCAGAACAATAAGTAGCAGTGATACCTGAGAAAGCCAGAGTTTATATCCCCCAACAAATCATGTTTTATGCATAAGTAGTAAAATATTTGTATATATAATCTCTATAATATAGGTCTGTGTAACAGAACAGATTTTTATAGATATCAGCCATAAACAAAAATAGAAGATGTTTAAATATTCTGTCCCAAATGATTTAGATTTAAATTTATGCCTTTATGCAATCAAGTTGCAGTTTTAGAATATTAGAATCTGCCTATGACGTCTTTCTTTCAATTCTCTAGCATCGGGAAACAATTAATAAGGATCCTGCAAACTAGAATGTCTTCCTTGATCGTTCTTCCTTCCCTCCTTCCCGCCTTTCTTTTCATCAACAAACTCCTGATTTATGCTTTCAATCCTTAGCCTCATTTATTTTTTTATCCTTTAACACAAAATTAAATATTCAACATTTTATGAGGAAGACAATTTTCCTGCACCCAAATATCTCAAAGCCTACAACAACACTTTACTGAGAACAGTCTCCATAGCACCAGATTTAGGCCCTCTGAAAGAACTGACCTATCGATAATGATATTTGCAAAGAAACAGCACAGCAACATTTGGTGATCTTAACTGATGATTGAGAATTTTTGTGTCTGCTAACCTTGTTCAGAGATCACTAGAGATCTAGAGATGGGAACATCCCAGGTGGTGCTAGCAGGAAAGGATCCGCTTGCCAATACAGGAGACATAAGAGCCTCAGGTTCAGTCCCTGGGTCAGGAAGATTCCTTGGAGGAGGGCATGGCAACCCACTTTGGCCCTCTTGCCGATAATCCCATGGACAGAGGAACCAACACAGCACATAGACAGCTAGGACTTGAATTTGCCAAGAAATCGGGGAAGGAATAAAAGAGAATTCAACTGTTCTCTTTTCTGCTATTTTCTTCCTTTCCTACTTTCACTCTTTCAACATATTTTGTCCACAATCCCTGTTCAAAACTCTTAGGGTAAAATGTGCTTTATAAATCAGAACCATTAGGATGTTGAAAAGAACATGGTACACATATCCATACATTACCCTCCTATCACAAGTGGAGTTTGGATATTTGTGTATGAATATGTCTGCAACAACACATATGAACACTCACAGTAAATGGGCATAAAGACTACACAGAGCTCACATCAGCCTGGGTTACATTATACTGTAGTCTGAAGTGCCTGCTGGCTCAGATGGTAAAGAATCTGCCTGCATTGCAGGAGACCCAGCTTCAGTTCCTGGGTTGGGAAGATCCCCTGGAGAAGGAAATGGCTACCCACTTCAGTATTCTTGCCTGGAGAATCCCATGGACGGAGAAGCCTGGTGGGCTATAGTCCATGGGGTTGCAAAGAGTCGGGCATGACTGAGCAACTAACACACACACATAGCCATGCCCCCAACACACACACACACACACAGACACGCACAAATAGAAAAATACCTGTTGCTTTATCAAAGATTCTTAGATTAGGAATTACACAGAGGGGATTGTATGCATATCTACACAAACCAACACTGAACATTCAGTTAATACCATTTAGACTTCAGTTCAGTCGCTCAGTCGTGCCGACCCTTTGTGATCCCATGGACTACAGCAAGCCAGGCTTCCCTGTCCATCACTAACTCCTGGAGCTGGCTCAAACTTCTTTCCTCCAAATAAGTAAACCTACCTTTGGATACCTTAAAAAAAAAAAAAAAAGATTTTTGCTTTTTTACAGAAGTTTTAACTTCACAGCAATGTTGAGTGGGATGTACAGAGATTTTCCACTTATGCCTAGACTCACTCATTATCAAAATCCCACCAGAGTGGTACATTTGTCCAAATTGATGAATCTACACTGACAGATCATTATCACCCAAAGTCTATCGTTGACAGAAGAGTTCACATGGATATGTCTTATCATAGCACATTTGTTCTTTTTCAGGCATTTCCACTCTTGGTAGTAGCTTAAAACATTAGAAGTTGCCATTAAGTATATGATCAATAAAATATAGTTTATTCATTGAGTAACTGATATTGTAACGCTATTGATATTCAATACACTCGATACTGCCGTTTAGAATTATGCCCTTGTAGAGAAATTTTGAATGACTTCATGCTTCAATCCTTGTTCAACTCTATCCACTGCCAGCATTGTCTACAGTAGTGTTCGTGCTTTTTGATGGGCTGCTCGGGTGGCTCAGATGGTAAAGAAACTGCCTGCAGTGCAGGGTATCTGGGTTCCATCCCCGGGTTGGGAAGATCCCCTGGACAAGGAAACGACAACCCACTCCAGTATTCTTGCCTGGAGAATTTCAAGGACAGAGAAGCCTTGCAGACTACAGTCAGTCCATGGGGGTTGCAAAAAGTCAGACACAACTGTAGAACACTTTTCATGCTTTTTGGGAAGAGGTGAAAATATAGTCTATATTTGCTTGCATACAAGATTTTTACTAAATAAAAACATGGCTTAAAAACAAGATTGCGGTCTAAAAAGACTTGGAGAAAGCTACTTATGATAGCTCATGTCTTCAGATTCTTGCAGCATAAGTGAAATCAGTCCAGAGGCTGGTCAACGTGATCCAGAATTACAGTCCAACGTCCCTCAGATGATACTAGAAATCATCCTAAATCTGAAAGCAAAATAAATGTAAAAGTGACCCAGTCAAGTCCTGTGTGAGGTAAGGAGCGGTGTGTAGGTAAAGGTTGCAGAGAAACCTTCTCTAGACAGATGGGGGAGACTTGGGCGATTGTTTTTATAGCTAAAGCTTGATTGAGACCTATTTTAAACCTCATCTTTTCTGCGTTGGCCTTCTCTTAAAGGAAGACAAATGCCCTTGAAAAGGCGTCTTAAAAGTATGATTCACGGACTTGGGAAGAATTACAGGATGCAGACGGCCGAGAGTGTGGTGCCTCCCCTGAGAGGAGTTCACATTTCCTTCCTCTTAATCTGAGTGAACCATTAAAAAGTTACTTAGTTCCCTGGAGACCCTTCTCAAGGAATCTCCAAAAAGGAAATACCCTGCACTGGAAAGGTAATTTACCTAGACAGGATTTAAAAAGCCAGGTTCCAGTCCAAGATACCCAGGGACTTCACAGCGGCTGGTGTATTATGCTTTTATGGATTCTCTCCTACATTAGTTAACAAATCAGAAGTAGGCTGAACAAGAAAACACACACACACACACACACTCTTGTACACTTTATTTATTGATTCTTCCATGCAGTTAAATCCTACATATGATAGCTTCACAGCTATTGGAATATCAAACTGTAAATATGCAATCAATTGATTAAGCCTGAAAATAGGCTCATGTCCAAGCAATACATGTTTTGTTTTCTATTCTGAGAATGGTCTTAATTATTTTATCTAGTGGGAAAACTATTTTCTTAGGGATAGGCATGTGGGAGGGGAGGAAAATTCTGTGTTCTGGACCTTAGGGAGTGCTGTGGTAATTTCATGTCTGAGGTCTTTGGGAAGACGGACTTAAGAGCTGATTCCCTTTTATGGCAAAATAACTTATGAATTTGTCTTTTTAAAGTCCACTGGAAATGGAGCATGGTTACAGAAAGCTGCAGCTGTGAATATTTGTAAAGCAGCTTGGTTTCCCATCTCTGACAATTCCCCGTTCCCAGCCCCCATCCTCAATGAGTGTCTTATCCAGTGTTGGAGTTAATGATGGAACAGGAAAGAATGAATGAGAATGTTGGATCATATCAGTTCCTAGCAGCAAACTCATTTCTTTTCGAACGTTTTGTAGGCAACAGATAAGCAGTTGAGCCCTGCCTGACATTTATTAGAGATTTTTGCATTTCCTAGGTCCTGGCTCACAACGGAAGGAATTTTACTGATGGGCGTGAGAACTCTGTCACAATTCCTTGCTCAAATGACATCAGGATTCAACATTTAAAGACTCTCTAAGCTGATTAGTTAAAAGTTTTCTCGATAAAAATGGAGAAGAATTATAAACAGAAATGCGGAGAAATTAGAATGCTAGAACTAGTCTTATGTAAGGAAGATTCTACATACTGAAACACACAGAGGAATCCAGGAGATTCGGCTGAGCAAAGCAGGAAATCACATTATCATCTTTCACTTTCTCTCCTGAAACCGGAAGGACTGGATTCTGAAATATTTGGGTTCAATAAACAACCACCATAAGAATCCCTTTTCCTCCAAGAACTTCACATTTCTCAGCTATAGGGCAGAGTCCTGATACCATATATTATTACAAAGTAAAGTCAAGCAAGAAAGAAGTGTTGGGAATACTTGAATCTGCATACTTTTAATGAATATAAACTCTTTAGCATAGGAAATAAAATGCAAATCATGGGGAAATGTATGATTGTATTTACCAAATAGTCACAATCAAGTGATCTGATTATAGGGCAAAATTAGGAGAGACATTTAAAAATTGTCTTTGTAATGTCATTAAAAATAATGAAGGTATTTACATTTGATAAGCCATTTATCTCATTATTTCTTGTCCAATGAACTTTGCAAAAGAACTAAGAAAAATTCTACCCCCCTTTTTTCTTCCTTTTCATAAAACTCAGTCCACAGGCCTGTATATTATATTCACATTTTTTGTCTGTGTGTGCTTCCTTTTGTGTTTTTTGGCTGCACTGGTGGAATTTTCTATGATAAGAGGACCACCAATCCAGTGTGCGTGGTGTGGGGTTGGCCCAGTCAAGTGGGCCCCACTGGGCCTTCAAGGAAAAGGGCCAGGAATTCATAGGGCTTGATTACTGCCAGGGCTCTTTCTGATTTTAAGTGAACTGTGCTCTTCCTAGTAAATCAACGCCTGGACATTAGAAATTTAACTTCAACTCACAGAAGTGAGCAGAATCACTGTAAAGAAGACACAACAATGCCTACGTGAGATTTCTCCCAGCTTGTTTAAAAGTGAAAAGAAGGTTATTGCATGAGCTACAATTAGTTTTAAACAAACTTCCATAGTAAAGTATATAAGCTTAAGTAAAAGTGTCTTTCTTTAAAAAGGACAAACATTTTGTTGTTTAAAGCTTTTGGTTTTGTATTCAAAACACATCTGGCCACCATACCTATTTTCTTTAATTAAAAAAAAAAATCAAGATATCAGGAGTCTTCCAATTCTGATTATCTATTACCATCTGCAAAATGCAATCTAATTTGGTACATATTTATGGGCCAAATAGGTCATTAAATTGTTGGGCCACAGGTTGATGATTTGAGAATGAAGGAGATGACTTTGGCCAAATGGCTTAAATGGTGGGTAACCAATTTTATATTTCTATCTTAATATGGTGATCAATATTCCTTCTTAAATGTTACTTATTTATTTAACTTCTTGGCTGTGCCACATGGCACGTGGGATGCTAGTTCCCTGACCAGGGGTCGAACCTGTGCCCTGTGCGTCGGATTCTCAGAATCTTAACCACTTGGCCTCCCTGGAAGTCCCAGTATTTCCTTCTTAATGGTTTGGTTTCATGACTGAAACTGATTTTTCTTCTCTCTTTGTACCCATACCCTTTAATATGTGACCTTGTCGTGTGACTAAAGGGGAAGAGTATATTGACTGTCCTTTGGCTTAGGTTCCCCACATGGCTCGCTGTGGCTGAAAGAACAAGGTGGAAATGATGGTATGCTTTAACAGGCTTTGGGAATTTCTGCTGTTTCTTGTGCTTCTGCTGCAGCCTTAAGGAGAATGTGCCTGGTTCCAAGAGGAGGATGAAAAACATAAAGACTGGAGACATCCTATCTGGGTCACCCCAGCAAGGTTCAGCCTGATCAAGGAAGCCCCCCATTGACCTGGAGATTTACAAGTGACAACGAAGAGTTGCTGACTGTCTAAAGCCACTGTCTTTGAGAGTGGTTTGTTGTACAGCAGCAAATACCTGATATAGTAAGACTCATTTGTTCACTCACTTACTCATCTTCCAACATCAGTTGGACACCTAACAAGACCCCAGTTCTGTGTTAGTAGTGAGATACAAAGGTCTAACTTCTAGGGGAAAGAGGTAAAAGGAACAGCAAATTATATACATTTGCAAAGTGCTGAGATGAAAGCATATTCTCGGGGATATGATGAATCCCATAAGGTGCTACAGAGGGCATTTTGGAAAAGCAGAGATAAATATAGAGGAATTTTAAAGAGTAGGAATGGGAGGGCTTCCTTGGTGGCTCAGTGGTAACGAATCTGCCTGCAGTGCAGGAGACGCAGGTTCCATCCCTGGTCGGGAAGATCCTATGGAAAAGGAAATGGCAACCCACTCCAGTATTCTTGCCTGAGAAACCGCATAGGCAGAGGAGCTTGGCGGGTCTCAAAAGAGGTGAACACAACTTAGCAGCTAAACAATAACAACGACAGGATTTGGGAAGGCCCTAAGTCTAGATTTTGAAGAGGAGAAGGATAGAAAAGCATTCTATGTTGAGAAAGCACACAGCATTTGTAAATATCCTATTGCTGAGAAAGATCCTAGTACGTTAAGGGCAGAATGAGGAATTTCACACAGTCAGGAACCATATCTCTTATTTTCTTGAACTCCATATGGTTTTTAACATGGCAAACTTGGGTCAAGCTCAATGATGCCTTGATGGTATTGTTGATTAATGTCTTGAGAAGAAACTAGAGATAATGCTTAAGGAAAGTCACCTTAAAATTTCCCAGCTCTCTATCTAAATTCAGACCTAACTTCTCGAGAATGTCAGACTTAGGCAGGAAGCCTTTTGATTATTTGTGGTGTTTTTCTCTTCGCTTCCTGCTTTAATCTTATAGTGCAGGGACCAAGCTATTCTAAGGGGAACCACTTCCTTGGTATTTTTGGCATGTCTCTTACCAGGAAACTAGTGGAAGTGTCAGGGGTACCCTTTTCAAGAGATTTCCACTTGAACCAAGGGGGGTTACATCTACTTCCTAACCATTCAAGGCTTTGGGCATTGGTGATTTACTCATGTTCACTATCATGGAGAGTGTTGAGAAAAAACTCAGGAAGTCCTTAAAGGTCCCAGAACCATATTTTCTTAGCTGCCAAGTTATAACTTTATTATTCACAAGAAAGTTTTTTTTTTTTTTTAAGAGATATATTGAAAATTAGTGTGTTTCAATTGGAAAGAAGCTCTGAACTCATTGGGTCCAGTCCTCCCCATTTACCAAGTTGGATGAGCCTGTTCTGGGTGTAAAGTATAATAATAATAATGACTGATTCAAAAATCTCATTAATTAAGGACAAAATGGAACTGATTCTCTTGGCTTCCAGGCTAGTGAGTTTAGAACTACACCCTCTTGCACTTTTATTTTTTTTAATGAAACTGTTTTTAAATATTTATTTGAGCAAATAAATATTTTCTTGGTTTCTTTAGAATTATTACTCAGCATTACTATTCATTCATTCTGTTTTTTCCTTTGGTTATATCTTTATTGTCATTTAACACAGTTCAAAAGTTCCCTACCTATAAGAGTTCAGATTTTGTATATTAAAGGTGTTCATTTTAATCAATTCTCTACCTTTGAGTTTTTTATTTTTATTTTTACTACAGTATAGTTGATTTACAACGTTGTGTTAGTTTCAGGTATATAGCTGCCTGAACCACTTATACATATTATATACATATATTTATACATATGTGCATATATGTACATATATATCAATTCTTTCCCCATGTATGTTACTACAGAATGGTGACTACAGTTTTCTATGCCATACAGTAGTATACAAGTTTAGTATTCTAGATAATATGTATTCTTGATTTCTTATACAGCTCATATTATCTAGAACCCCAAACCTGATTCACAAACAAAACTTATACAAAGAGATAAACAAAATATTCTAGTGTCTCAAAACAAGAAAGAGCAAGTTAAAAGAGAAAATGTCATCCAGGGTTCCACAAAGAACTGAAAGAATGAGTTTCACAGGTAAGGTGATTATTCTGCAGTGGCAAAATGATTAAGGAACTTGGGATGGAGGTGTTTGAAGTGGGGAAATGGACAGGAAAGGAAGGGGAGGAAAGAAGACACTATGTCTTTAAATTGAATTGAATGTTCTGTGACTTTAAATGAAAGCTCTTCTGTTGTTGGGCAAATAAATTTAAACCACTTAACATGGCAGAGAAGGTCAGGCAAGCTTATTATAGTGATCATAGCGTTACAGCTATTGCCATTGACCGCTGCTCTCCGGAATCACCAATAATCAGAGACCACAAGCTGTGTTGCAGAGAAAGGTCATCATTCATTTTTTTCAAAGCATTAATATCTTTTGTTTGTTTGGCTCAACATGAAACAGGAATCGATAGAGGTAATTCACAGAGCAATTAGCCCCTCATCTGTCAAACGGCATCTGGGTGTATTTAACAAAAAGACCTTTGGAAAGGTTTAAAAAGGAAGAAAGTGCCTATACCATCAACGATTTATATTTTCTACATGACATGTTGTGTATGTATCTGTGAAAAGGGGGGCCCTGGGACTAAGAAAATATACATAAAGCATGCTATAAATCTACACTTCAATGTTATGATGTTGCAGTGTAGAGACAGACCAAGAAAAGCTCGGATTACATTCTCGCCTGGTTCCTGTGAAGAGGGCAAACAGCTTGGGGTTTTGCATCATGGCCACATGCAGCCTTGATACAGGAATTTCACAAAAAGAAGACCTCAAGGAAAAACTGGTTTGGGGAGGTTAAGAATTGGGAAGGAACAAGTGGTCCCTCTTTAGCATCAGACTTTTGTGCTGGGGAACAAGATGCTCCTAAGACCAGCCACTGACCCATTACATGGAAACAGCCCCACCACAACTCAACCTCAGTCATGCCACCCTGGAGTGGACCTATCTCCATACCTAATTTACCTGTATTTACATAAGAAAGAGAAAATGAGATGCAAATTAACTTAAGAGACTTTAGTATAAAAAAAATAAAATTCTGTTCTGGCTCTATTTTTCTTTATTGAATGTCAGTTATGTGGACTATGGAATTAATGCAGTATCAAAGAGATAGGCTTTTTAAAAAATTCAGCTTAGGGAGTTGTCTACACATTTACACAAATGCTATTACTCTCAGCAGGACCAGATGTATTTGGGAAATTTGGGGAATGGTATATTTTCTTTTCAATTCTCTGGCTCTTCCTTCTCATTTTTTTCTTGACTTTTTTTGTTTTGTTTCTCCCAGTCCTATTCCCTCACTCGTTTTTTGTTTGTTTGGTTTTGGTGTTCATCCAGAATATATCATCATGACCAAAAAGAGATAAAAAAGAAAGTTACAAAACTTTGCCTTCCCCATGACTCCAGAAAATATGCATTTTGGGTTTTGAATTTAGTTTTATTCTTAATACCTAGACATTCTAACAGGTTGACTAGCCATCTCTCAGGCTTTTTCAAAATAACTATAAATGTCTTATCTACAAATTACGTGATACAGTTAAATTTAAAAAGCAAGAGACTGTACTGAACTTTGAGTATAATTACAACTGTGAAAAAAATATCACAGTAAAAGACTGAGAGGAAACAATACTTAAGTAATGTCTTTGGATAGAGAGATTATAGAAGTTATTTTTGTTTCATTTAAAATTTCTGTATTTTCAAATTTTTCTATAATAAACATACTACTTTTTAATTGGATAAACTAAAATATTACTTAAATTTAATTAGGTAACGCATACATGACAATAGTGTCTTATATTTCATCCTGATCTTGTATAACCAGAATTTCACTTTTTATAAACATTGTCAAATATTCTTGTTAAACTTTGTTTTCATGACTAGATCTAAAACCAGTTCTTAGAGCCTCATGAAATTGTACAGACCATGTACAATTCCAGTCTGACTATAAGACTGAAGTTGAGGACATTGGGATAGCAGGAAATAACTCATAGTACTTCTAGATTTATGAAATAATGAAATCCCGTTATAAGAGAATTTCACTGTCAAAGTCTTGGGTTTATCTCATTGTTCTGTATGTAGAATTTTATTCTGGAGGCATTGTGACCCAGTATTCCTTTCCCCTCAACCTCCCAGTTGTTTTTTGCTTTTTCTGTTTATGTCAGCTGTGCTGGAAGTTTCCATACATTCAACACATGGCTTCCTTTATGTAGAAAGGTTCTCTGCAGCCTATACATTGGCTAATAATTATTTCCCACACTTCCTGTTACTAAAGCAAATATTACAGTCAGCAGTTAGCTAGGGTCTGCTTTGCTCTTATGAAAATACTATAATACATGTCAGCAATAACCCAAATCATCCCACTTTCTAAATGGTTATCCAAAGAAGCTATTATTTCCTTGTTGGACCATCTTAGAGGTGGGTCTGGCTTCCACGGATTTTGCACATTCTTCTGATTTGTGAGTCAAACCTGAGCTAGAAAGACGGACTGCCGCCTCCTCCGGCCTCTGCTTAGAGTCACAGGGGTACAGTTCATCAGACAAACACCTCATAAGCATCAGTTCTGGCTGCTTTCCAGGGAAAATCATGTCATGCCATTGAGTAACACTTAGGACCCAATCTTTCATCCTCCTCCTCCAAAACTAAATAAATTGGGTAAAGGTCTTGCCCTGCCTCAAGATAACAAGAAGTTTAAAGAACTTACTTGTGTTTCATGTGGCAGACACTAAGCTTTAGGGAAATGAATAAAAACAAGATGGTGGCTTTCCTGAAGTTCAAAGGCAGCTTCTGACAGCAAATGAATATAGACAATCCTCATTTCCCGGAAGGGAGCAAATAATATCACTAATTAAAAGAAGGAGATTCAGGTGAGAGGGCTGAAAGAAAATGAACCTAGACTTCTCTAATGCTACTTTACTTAAAATCTGATGATCAGTTTAGAGTAAGACTCTTTTTCTCTCAAACTTTTTCTGTGAATGATCTGATAGTAAATAATTCTGTGCTTTGTTCAGCAGTTACTAAACTCTACTGTTAGAGTATGCAACGGCCAATGAAATATTTAAACCAATGAGAGTTGACCATATGTCAATAAAACTTTATTACGGACATGAAACTATGAATTTCATATAATTTTCATGTTATCTCAAGTTATCATTCTTCTTTAATTTTTTTTTCAACCATTTACAAATGTGAAAACTATTCTTGGCTCACAGGTAATACAAAAGCAGCCACTGCTTTTGTGGCTGCTTTTGGCGGTTGGGCCACTGTTTGGCATAGAACTCTCAGTTCTAGAGTTCAGAAATTCTAGTTCAAGTTTGTGTATCAGATTCTACAGAATGACAGGCCTTTCTTGGCTACTCTGAGTTCAGGGACCGCTGTCACTTATTATTTAACTATCATCTCCTAGAATAAATGTTCTTTTCTTTACTCTTATCTTTGTTATTTCAGAAAAGGCTCATGAAACTTTTTAAACTCATTGAATTTAGTAGAGAATCTTAATTATGTGTAACTCAGGTATGGAGTTGGGGGAGAATTTGCATAACCAGACCATATTAAACTGCATAAAATCATGTCTTCTGGTTTTCCTATGTTATATTTTTCAGGTAAAAATCTGAAGTACTCTAGAAGTCAATATCAATTTAAACTATAGTTTATTCAAATAATAATATAAAAGTAATTATTGAATAAATTTGAAAACTTTTTGGTGACAAAGGAGAATATTATCTTTCTGATGTAAATGAAAATGAGTGCAAACCTACATTTGTGTGTAGACCTGTATGTAACTGAAATATAGAAATTAAAATATCAAAAATATTTTTGGGGAAGTTAATTGCTTCTTTTTACTCCTTTTCCTTGGAGAAGGAAAAAGCAACCCATTCCAGTACTCTTACCTGGAAAATACCATGGATGGAGAAGCCTGGTGGGCTACGTCCATGGGGTCACAAAGAGTTGGACACAACTGAGTGAATTCACTTCACTCTTTTTCTACTTTCTAAATTGTTCACAATGTGTATACTGCTTGTATAATTAGGAAAAAAAGTATCACAATAATATATTTTGCTCCAAGCTTTTAAAAGTATTTCTGTGGACTGACCTATGCTTCTGTAGCAATCTTGGAAGAAGAATCATGAAATATACTGCATGATTCATTGACCACTGGAAGACTTTGTGATAGCATTGAAGATAACCTCCAGTGAGCTCATAAAAATAATTACCTGAAAGTTGTACAAATTCAGCAGTTTTACGACATACAAAATAAAGGAAAGGAAGGAAGAAACAGGCAATAATACAAGTAAGATCTCATTAAAGGGACAGGGAGAACTATATGTAAAAAGAAATAATAGATGTTACTAAATTCTGTAAAATTGTGGCAGGTCAATAGAATTAAATGAGAGAGCGCCAACAAACCCTCCTCTCCTTTGCTAGTAAAAGAGGAACAAAACACTAATTACTCTCTGGCATCAAGATCTTATATTTATGACCAAAGTTTTCGTAAAAGCTTGCCTTCCTCTTTATTTGTAATTTTCCTAATGTTTGAGGCCAAACATTCAACTTTCGTTCATGGGGACAATGTAGTAAGAAGGGATTCTTTCATGCACTATTCAGCGCATTTTTGTTTCAACTTTCTTAAGAAAAGAATCAATCTCAATTGACAGTACAACACATGATTCCTATCCATATATTTATTCCTATTTATATTCTAGACATCACCAGGAAAAGGAAAATATGCCTTGCTTTTCCTGAATATATAAAAATAAGACTTTGAAGGGAGCTTTAAAAAGAATGTCATATTAAAGATATATTATTAAGTGATGGTTTTAAATTATCAAATACTGAAATAGCTTTATTTATGATTTTCACTGCTTAGAAGATAAATAAATCTATGAGAACAAAAGAACCAGTGACATCTTAGAAGTAAGAGAAAGACTTTTTAGGCATTTGGGCCTAAAGCTTAGAATTTAATCATTAGACTTGGCATGTCAATAATTTTAGACTGAAAAGCACTTATAGAAACATACCTGAGAGAGATGCTATTGTGTGTCTCTGTCCTTCTCTCTCTTTTTTCTGCTTCCATCCCATGGAAACTGAGCTCCCAAGCAATCTACTTGACTGACGGGCTTGTAAGGAAAGAAATTATAGCTGTAGGACCCAACTATTTTACTTCACCTTATCAAATGCATTCACCAATTTATGCTCTTTTTCCACAGTCTGACAAGAATCAGAACTGTTCCAGGGCTTTTGGAGCCCTCTTGTCTCTCTGGATGGTGACATTCTATCTTGACAACTCAGATCCAGTCACCAGGTACCACCCACCGGTCACTGATAGCTTTTCAGCCTGTTCCAGGTGAAACAAGAGGAGGCACGATCCAGACTGCAGTTTTAACTATTCTATATTATGACTCATAAGCTTGCTTTAGTATTAAAAACTCAACATGGTAGGCTGAGCTCGCAGCATAAGCTGCTGATTGAAGGCTTGTAATAAATGAGAGTCTCGGGTGAGATGGGGAGGGGAAGGGAATTGCTTCTTCTGTTTGATGGGGGAGCCCTTCCAGGCACTCAATAACTGTGTGAAGCTGTAAGTGCTAAGTGAGTAATCCAGAAAACAAAGTTAGAAACTGACGCCATGGCCACCCAGGGAAAGTCATGAAGAACTTTGAACTAGAATGGGAGTTGGAACTTGAAACATCAGTAAGTTTGGCGAGGTGCAGAGAACAGGAGAGGCAGGAGGAAATAATGAGCTGTGTTAGTGACTAATACGGAGAAGGCAATGGCATCCCACTCCAGTACTCTTGCTTAGAAAATCCCATGGATGGAGGAGCCTGGTGCGCTGCAGTCCATGGGGTTGCTAAGAGTCAGACATGACTGAGCGACTCCACTTTCACTTTTTACTTTCATGCATTGGAGAAGGAAATGGCAACCCACTCCAGTATTCTTGCCTGGAGAATCCCAGGGATGGGGGAGCCTGGTGGGCTGCCATCTATGGGTCACACAGAGTTGGACACGACTGAAGTGACTTAGCAGCAGCAGTAGCAGTGGCTAACACATTGTGTCCCAAGATTTGGGTTGGTAGCACAATGTATGTAATCCCATTTAATTCTCACCAAGTCTTGAAGCTGAAACTCAAAGAAAATAGAATTTTATGAATATTTCACCTCTAAGAAATATGGGAAAATGGACTGAGACCCAGATCTGCCTCATTTTGAAGCTTACATTCTTTTCAATACATGAAACTATTTCGAGGATGGTTTTTGGGAGGCAGACTGGTGGGAGCTAGAGTGAAAAGGTATGAATAAACACAAGCTACAGGATGACAGAGCTTCCTTCCTGGAACAGTGGTTGGGATGAAATAATAAATACCAAATTTCTTCTTTTTTTTTCTAGAAAGAATTGCAAGATGAAATCGCATGCACTTGACAAGCATTTATCAAATCTGAATGTATTTCCTGATTACAAAAGTATTCCATGTTACTTTAGGATAGGAAACTATAGAAAGAATCACCAGCTATAGAATCAGAATGAGCAACTGTTAATATTTTTCCAATCTCTTTCTTTTTTCTTCAGATATATACACAGTGCTTATAAAATTTGAATTTTGCTTTTTATACATTTGTATTCTAATGTCTGAAATAACATAACACAGTATTTTCTTATGCTTTCTTTATAAACATATTTTAATGAATACAAAATATACCATATGTAGAGAGTACCATAATTTTTTAAACTCTTATCATTGAACATTAAAGTTATTTCTAAAATTCTAGTTTTTAAGATTATAAATGATGCGTAATTTTGTGTGTAGATCATTTTGTTCATTTCTGATTTTTCCTTAAGAAAACAACTTTTAAACAAAACATTCAGTTTTTCTTATTTCCTATGGTATAGAAAGTTTAAATCTAAATATCAATCTTGTACCATTCTAGAACCTGAAGCCCAGAGCAGACCCTTGAAGGAAGAAGCCAGCCTACCATAAGCTTGACCCAACCATCATCATCACTGCCATCTTCACTGGGGAAAGTTAATCCTCCCCTGCATCAGGAAGAGAGAGAAGAAAAGCACAAAGAGAGAGAGAGGGAAAAGAAACTGAAAAAAGATGAAGGAAGAAGGCAAGAAAGAGAACACTGGTTTCTTTTTCTCAGAAACAGATGAATTTTCTCTAGGTAGGCAAACTTTTTTTTTTTTTTAAGAGCAAATTCCATGGTGGTCTTGGGGGTGGTAGGAAGGACTCATTTCGGATTTTGTCAAAGTGGTTACTGGCTTTTTAATGTTGAGTAATCTTCAGAGGTGGTCCATCTGCTGATGCATCTCTTCATTCGGGAACATCACACAGTGTCGGAAAGCACCCGGGTTTGAATCCCAGCCACTCACAATTGTGACTTTGGACAAGTCCTTGAATTTCTCTGAGCCTCAATCTCAGCAAGAGTCAAAGGAGATAATGATGCTAACTGGGAACATTAGATCATGACAATTAAATCAAATTATATATCACCAGGCATTGCACGCCAAGAGCTCCTTTCTCACTTTCTTCCACACTTTTACTTTTCACAGGTGGCAGGTAGCTTCATTTTCTTCAGGACATTTCTTCATTTTAAAACTAGAGTGCAATAATTTGACAAAGTTCAATGATTTGACAAAGTATCCCTAGGTACTGAGAATTGAAAGGCATTGCCCAGTCCCTTATAGGGATCACAGTTCAGTGAAAAAGATAGGAACGGTAATGGAGTAATGTGCTAAAATATCAAAGGGAAGAGAACTGGGTACAACGCTGTGTGTGTTCCCAAATAAGGGAGGGAAAAATCTATTTGAAGAGAGTGAGGCAGAGGAATAACCCTTGAGATGAGTTTTATGAGTACACGCTTGCCAGGCAAAGGCAGGAAAGGAGAGTTCCTGGCATGAGTTAGCACTTGGTCCACTGGTGGTGGGGTGAGGGTTACTGTTTGGCGTAAGAGTCCTTAATAGAAGCTAAAAGTTATTCAAATGCCACTTCTGCTGCAGACCGTTGCCTGGTCCCCTATACAGGAAACCCTCTCAACAGGCTCAGCACTTTAACTGCTCTCCATTTGCGGATTTCTTTGACATTTACTACTTCCTGCTTTGCATCAGAGATATTTGTGTACTTATTTTACTTTCATTACACAGCAGAGAAACTAGAGACTGTTTTATCCTGGTATTCCCCACAGTGCATTCAACTTAAAATTATATGTATATGTATATATGAAAGCCAGTGTATTTCACTTTCACTCTCTCCATCATGGTGGAGTTCTTGGTCATTTTATTTATGGACTTTACACGGGTGAAAAGAAGCTTGGCTTTTTGTTACACAGCTTGTTGCATCTTAAGCATTGATGAGTGTGCTACACCTTCCTCGTCACCTGGGAAATTTGGCTGAGCTCGTTTTGTTCCTGCTCTTAAAGCAGTGATTTCTTCTAATACCACTGATTCTTGTAGAATAATAATAAAAAAAAAGTCAAGGTGTCTCCTCTTTACTACTCACTCAACTTAGGGCTTCTCAGGCAGGGCTGGGGACTGACAAGAAACCTCCATAAGATGTGATTTGCTAAATTCTCAGCAGAGATAGAAAGTGACTTGGATCTTGAATGGTTAAGGGGCCAGTTTCAGTTCAGTTCAGTCGCTCAGTAGTGTCTGACTCTTTGAAACCCCAAGAACTGCAGCACACCAGGCATCCCTGTCCATCACCAACTCCTGGAGCTTACCCAAACTCATGTCCATTGAGTTGGTGATGCCATCCAACCATCTCATCCTCTGTCATTCCCTTCTCCTCCTGTCTTCAATCTTTCCCAACATTAGGGCTTTTTCAAATGAGTCAGCTCTTTGCATCAGGTGGCCAAAGTATTGGAATTTCAGCTTCAACATCAGTCCTTCCAATGAACACCTGGTACTGATTTCCTTTAGGATGGACTGGTTGGATCTCCTTGCAGTCCAAGGGACTCTCAAGAGTCTTCTCCAACACCACATTTCAAAAGCGTCAGTTCTTCGGTGCTCAGCTTTCTTTATAGTCAAACTCTCACATCCATACATGACTACTGGAAAAACCATAGCCTTGACTAGATGGACCTTAGTCGGCAAAGTAATGTCTCTGCTTTTGAATATGCTGTCTAGGTTGGTCATAAGTTTCCTTCCAAGGAGTAAGTATCTTTTAATTTCATGGCTGCAATCACCATCTGCAGTGATTTTGATGCCCCCCAAAATAAAGTCAGCCACTGTTTCCACTGTTTCCTCATCTATTTGCCATGAAGCGATGGAACGAGATGCCATGATCTTAGTTTTCTGAATGTTGAGTTTTAAGCCAACTTTTTCACTCTCCTCTTTCACTTTCATCAAGAGACTCTTTAGTTCTTCTTCACTTTCTGCCATAAGGGTGATGTCATCTGCATATCTGAGATTATTGATATTTCTCCCGGCAATCTTGATTCCAGCTTGTGCTTCCTCCAGTGCAACGTTTCTCATGATGTACCAATTTACGGACATTTTGATCCCTTTCAGTCAACTAATGAGGTATCAGTTCAGTTCAGTTGCTCGTCGTGTTTGACTCTTTGCGACCCCATGAACTGCAGCACGCCAGGCCTCCCTGTCCATCATCATCTCCTGGAGGTCACTCAGACTCACGTCCATCGAGTCCGTGATGCCATCCAGCCATCTCATCCTCGGTCGTCCCCTTCTTCTCCTGCCCCCAATCCCTCCCAGCATCAGGGTCTTTTCCAATGAGTCAACTCTTCTCATGAGGTGGCCAAAGTACTGGAGTTTCAGCTTCAGCATCATTCTTTCCAAAGAAATCCCGGGGTTGATCTCCTTCAGAATGGACTGGTTGGATCTCCTTGCAGTCCAAGGGACTCTCAAGAGTCTTCTCCAACACCACAGTTGAAAAGCATCAATCCTTCGGCGCTCAGCCTTCTTCACAGTCCAACTCTCACATCCATACATGACCACAGGAAAAACCATAGCCTTGACTAGAGTTACCTCCAAGTCAAATCGGTCAAGAAGGTTGTTAATATTCACCTTATCCCCTGGCTTCTTATAGGTAGAAATGAGTTATAGTATATTACAACAATTTGTTTCAAAATGACTTACACCTATTAAGCATTAACCATAGCCAGGCACTTTCTAAACATTTTGCCAATACTAATTAAATTCATATCCAAAGTGTTTCAAGGACTCGGTTGCCATTAGCATCTTCATTTAATAGACGATGAAGCCAAAATATGGAGAACTCAAGTATTTATAACTTTCCCGTGGATCACACTTGATAAGTGATGATCTTAAACATAAACCTAGAACAATTTGCTATCTAGCCTGGACTTTTATCCTCTATGACACCTGGATTGAGGAAATACTATTGTCTTTATTTTATAAAGAAGGTACAGAGACTTTAATGACTTGTCTAAGTCTACACATTGGAAAAAGGCAGAGCCAGGATTTGGAGACCAGTCCATCCAGCTCTAAAGCTGAGTCTGAATCTTTCTGGTTCTCACTCTTGGTCAATGTTTATAACACTTTTGGCTATAATTACATGGTACCTTCTCCTACCTATGGGATTTATCAGAGGGCTTCGTAGGTTGAGGAAGAAGAGAACAAGGTGGCTTCTTGAAGTCAGTCTAGAAGTCATTGATTGAGGTCAACTGAAAGAGGCTGGGATGACTCTATGAATGATTTAATTTCAGGGTATTTGAACTATTAGGGATGTTTCCCATAGGATCTGTTGAAGATGACTTACCTCACTATGCTGTGCAGTGAAAATTATAGTCACTTTACTATATTTTGTTACGGTCCAGTCTTGAGGCTGTGGTTCAGGACCAAAGCAGTTGAGAATCCAGGTCAAAGAGCAAGAAAGAGATAACTTAAAGGGGTAAAGGTACAGAGCACAGAATACCAAGATCACATTCATCTTTTGAAATACTGAATGGATACACGTCAAAGACAAAGGAAGCCATGGATGGTTCATTTCCAGAACCAAGGCTGGTGTAGGCACCTGAACCCACAGGCCAAAATAAGCAGAGCCCTGTAAAGACAAGTAGAAATGAAGGCTGGTCTGGATTGTGAGATCAGAGTTGAGTTCAGCAGGAAATAGGTGGAAAATAAAAGTGGTCGATTGAGTGCTACTAGTGTAACCTATTGTTTTGGAATCCTAAATGGACAGCCCCCTGTTTTTTCATTATGGTGGCTGTGTTTATACCCATCAAATTCGTGGAGTCTTGAAAATGGACTGATGAATCACCACAGGAAGCTTCTGCTAATTAACCTGAAGTATCTATTTTATGTGTTTCTTTCCTTCAATGATATAGGATGAAATGACTGTGTTGTCTTTTCATTCCCTGAGGTACCAAAAGAGACAGCAGGATATATAAAGTAAAGTATTTCTTTTTTATTTTGAGAATAAAATCAGTGGTATGTGTTTATTTACAGATGGTTCTTAACAGTTGTCCCTTTTAAATGAAACCTGATGATTGGAAGTGATTGAACTTAATGGCAGTGAGTTCTGCCAAATAAATAATGTTCTAGGGAAGCAAATATATGTAATTAAATTTGACAAAGTAGTCATGGTTTGCTTTGGAATCATCAACAGCTCTTATATGACAATTAACCCTCTAACAATCTCTTTAGGTCTTCCTGTTGCCTATATGAGATTATTAAGCCAGTCAGAAGGTGATTAGTTTGGTCAGACTGACAGAGCACAATGGATGCCTTAGCAGTAAAGTTGGTTTATCAAATAGCCTTAAATGGGTTAAGAAACAAAACAAGTTCTTTTTGTTGTTGTTTTACTTTGTTTTCCAACTCTGATTTTCAACCATGCTATGCCAAAACCTCCCTTTTCCATTCTTGAAAAATAACTTGGCAGGGCTCTATAACTTTCTAGCCCTTCTCAGATATAAAAACTCAGTGTAGTCTATTTTAAAACTAAAATCTCATATTGAATTCAAGTTTCTTCTCTTGGAACCCTCTTACACTGTTGGCGGGAATGTAAATTGGTACAGCTACTATGGAGAAAGATACAGAGGTTCCTTAAAAAACTAAAATTAAAGTAAATATATGACCCTGCAATCCCACTCCTGGGCATATATCCAGAGAAAAACACGATCCAAAAGTATACATGCCCTGCAATGGTCATGGCAGCACTGTTTGCAATAGCCAAAGCATGGAAGCAACCTAAATATGCATTGAGAGAGGGATGGATACGTATATACAATGTGGCGTATATATACACAATGGAACACTACTGATCCATTAAAAAGAATGAAACAATGCCATTTGCAGCAACACAGACGGACCTAGAGAGTGTCATACTGAGTGAAGTCAGAGAAGAAGTATTGTGTGATAGCCCTTATATGTGGACCCTAAAAAGAAATGATACAAGTGAACTTGCTTATAAAACAGCAAGAGATTCATAGACTTACGGTTGCCAGAAGGAAGGGATACATAGGGGGTCGGGGAAGGTCGTGTACACACTGCTGTGTTGAAAATGGATAACCAGCAAGGACCTACTGTATCGCACAGGGAACTCTCCTCAATGTTATGTGCCAGCCTGGATGGGAGGGAAGACTGGGGGAGAGTGGATACACACACACTCACACACATACACACATATGGCTAGTCCCTTCGCTGTACATCTGAAACTACCACAATATTGTTCATTGGCTATGCCCCAATACAAAATAATAAGTTTAAGGTTAAAAAAAAAAACCTGAGTTCTCTTCAGAAAACAATAATGAAAATAACTTTGTTATTATATTGTATTTAAAAAAATTCTTTTTCCCCCAGCAGACACCAAAACAGACTCTATCATGACTACTTGGATTGGAAAAGGGAATTAAGAATTTTTATTGATACTCTTATCATTCTCTCTCCTCCTAGTCAAATTCTCCTGGCCTGCCTGATGTGACTCCTCTCAGGAAGAGCTAAAGGCGCATTTGGCTTTCCCTGTCTTTAACTGACCTTCTGTTGTTGGATAAAGGATGTTGGGAAGGAAGGTAAAGGAGGAAGGATTTATCTAAATTGGCAGAAAGCTCAGACTGGGACATGACCCGTGGCTTCAGTGATTCTTTTTGCAACTGGTAACTACCACTCATGATGTCTTCTTTCCCCTTGAGGTGTGTAGCTTAACCTCAGGCAACTTTCTGAAGACCTTGCCTATTCCCTTGATGTCCCCAGAAATTCTTAGTCTACCTCTGCATTGGCCAAGTAGCCTCCTGGGCGGCTCTAAGTTTCCCGAACGCTCTTTAGTTTCAGTGCTTGCTCAACAGGAGATGAAACCAGAGTCCTCTCCTCACTCTCTGGGGGCAGGAAGGCCACTTAGATCGAGGGCAGTGGCTCTATCTTCTTCCCAGGCACACTGAACCATGATTCCAGCAAGCTCCACTTTCAGTGGTGCTGGTGGTAAAGCACCTGCCAGCAAATTCAGGATTTGCGAGACCCTCGGATTCGATCCCTGGGTGGGGAAGGTCCCCTGGGTAAGCAATGGCAACCCACTCCAGTATTCTTGCCTGGGAAATCTCATGGACAGAGAAGCCTGGAGGGCTATAGTCCATGGGGTCACAGAGTCGGACATGACTAAACACACCTACACACATACTAGTAGACTTCCCCCCTTTGACGACCTCTTTTGACAAACCTTCACCCAGTTTCTATAGGAATTTCACCTTAAAACACAGTTAGGCACTTGTTTAAGTCACATAGGCTGCCCTGGTGGCTCAGAGGTTAAAGCATCTGCTTTCAATGCTGGAGACCCGGTTTCGATCCCTGGGTTCAATCCCTGGGTCGGGAAGATTCCCTGGAGAAGATAATGGCAACCCACTCCAGTATTCTTGCCTGGAGAATCCCATGGACAGAGGAGCCTGGTAGGCTACAGTACACAGGGTCGCAAAGAGTCGGACACGACTGCGCAACTTCACTTTCACTTTAGGTCACACAGAATCTTCCTCACTGTGTTCTTCCACTCAGTCACAGTGGTAATAAGATATACTGCAATTTCTCAGTTCCAGCAAACATCCAGCTAAAGAGTAACTCAGTTCCCTTTCTCACAGGTGCCTCCAAGCTGTATAAGTTATCCCCTTGAATCCCTTATTCTGCAACCAGTTACCTTGGGAATGGGGAGGAAATAACCTCTCTCCAGAGCCTGCTCAACTCATAGAGCTGAAAGTGTTTCTCCTCCATGAGGTTCACCACCAGTGGACTGGGAAGGAGGTTGAGACTGAGTTGACTGAGACTGGCTTGGTGGTAGCAGACTCCACTTACATCGCCCGGGGGAAATGTCTGGCCCCAACTGCAGTTGGCTTACTGGTGACTTGAGTATGGAGCACTCATGAATTTCATTTCCAGTTGTATACCATGCTTACTGCTTTCAGGAAAATACAAAAAATTTAAGTTTTATAGACTTAAATCAGTCATAAAATAGGGGCACTCTTCAACCATATATGTATGGTGGCTTTGATGGTAAAGAATCTGCCGGCAATGAAGGAGATGTGGGTTCAATCCCTGGCTTGGGAGGATCCCCTGGAGAAGGGAATGGCAACCCACCCATTCCAGGATTCCTGCATGAAGAATTCCATGGACAGAAGAACCTGGCAGGCTACAGTCCATGAGGTCCCAAAGAGTCGGACACAGCTGATGACTGACACTTTCACTTTCATTCATTCAGTGTATATATATATATATGTTGCATATGGAAGACAGGATGGGCTTTATTTGCAAGGGTGAAATGGATGCCATAATGGATGCCATGTCACTTCTGTTTTTTCCTGTCCACTGAATCCTCTACAACATGACAAGCAATGCCTCTAGGATCACCAACACCAGAATGCTAGTCCTAGAAGGGAGTTGCTAAGGATTCTCTGCCATTTGCAGGGACACTGAAACACCTGTCCTCCTCTTCATCTGAGTTCTTTCCAGAAGCAGTCATAGTTTTGCCCACAAGGTCCACTTGTAATCCCTGTTTTTGTCCTTGTTTCTAATATTTCAAAGAGACAGCCATGAAAAGAAGCACTTGTGGTAAGCATCCCTTTGCTCCAGCCAAACGCGTACCAGATCATTGCTGCTCCTCCTGTCTACGGCATCCCCTAGCTTCTGAAGAGCCAAAGTACGTCCTCACTCATCCCCTCCAATGTCCTTTAGAGATGTCCACACTGCTTCTTAACAAGCACAATTCTGCTTCTTGCTTCTTACTGGAAATCGGCTCAGTGCTGACCGGATCTGATCTTTTGGTGGGTGGAGGGGAATGAGGGGTCAAAACTGCATTTGACCCTTTGTTCCACGGCCTTACTTCATAGCTGAGCAGTCAAATTCTGATTTAAACTTCTTTTTTCCTAGTCCCTAGATCAGTTTCTTACCTTGGAGCATGTCCCCTTTGCTGATCTCATACATTTTTATTTTATTTGATACTTGATGTTATGCTTGGATTATAGAACTTCCATTCAGTAAAGGTTCTGTAACAAATTGTTCTTTTGTACAATTGCCAACTCTCTCAGACTAAAAACTTATTGGGGGAAAAAGCCAGATAAAGAATTAAATGGAGTCCAAATTAGGGGCTGGCTAATAAAATCAGATTTTCTTGACACTTTTAGTCAATGCAAAAATAATTGTGGGAATATAAAAGGTTTTTTATGGTCAATTATTCTTGTCTTAGTAAGTATCTATAATCATAGCCCCCTTGGAATAGGTAAAATCCTCCACTGAGAAAAGTGAGACTTCCCTACAGATCCATAAGAATGGTAAGACATTATCACATGCATGCATAAAATATATTAATATCGAAATGTGCTGGCTTTAAGGTCAAGCAGGTAGGCGTCTTTTTTTCTACCTTGAAAAAATATATATACTCTCTGACTTTATTGGGCTACTGACATCCAATTGATCTGTATTATTCTTAGCTGGCAAGAGCCTATATACCTAAATGCCTAAGATAATAGGTATTACAGTATTAGGTAAAAAGCCTCCATGCAGTCTATAGCAATATCAAAAAGATAGAAAGTGTAAAATAAGGGAGATTAAGATGACACTAGAAAGCTTTGAATGAGGTGTCATTTTGCATTTAGAGAGACAACCAGGAAAGTTAAGACAGAAGCAAAAAAAATCCCCTTTCTCACCAGCTGCCCTTAAAGGTTTACAAATGATCTGTTAACAGAAATGAGTTTCTCTTGGGCTTCAGACACCATTTATTACGCTGGGAGAGAGACAAAAAAAAAGGAGATGGAAAAGACTGGAAAATTATGCTTATTTGAAGGCAAAATGCTTCCCATCAGCAACATGATGAAAATGCACCAAAGGTGTCAGGCAGATGTTGACATGTTACTATTTCTCATGAGGCCTTTCACTGAGGAGTGAGTGCGAAGAACTTCTGGGGTGTTCTTTAGAATATGAATGGAAATGCACTGCTAGGCTAGATGCCTTGCCTGAGAAATTGTGATTATATTTGATGATGAAGAGGAAGAGGAAGTGTGTCCTAAATAGGGGGCTTGAACCTCGATTCCCTGGCTGCCTCCCAGATGTCTTGTGCTACGAATGGGCGCATCTGATCTCTCTTAGTCAATTTCATTCTGGAAAGTAGCCAGTGGGCCTAGTTCACGACCCAGTGATGTCATTATAATTCATTCTCCCTCACCACAAAGACTTCGGAACTTTCCAATTTACAATGGGTCTTTTTAATAAAGAAGAGTGTCATGCGCAGAATTTTTAAGTGTTTCTATAATTTATCTTTTTTTTTTTTTCTGTTTTAGCCTCATAATGGCCTATGGTATTTCTATGAAGACTGGACTCTCAAAACCATTCAAAGAATTTATATCTTTGTTAAACTACACGGTAAGTTTTACGAGCTGAACTGAGGTTATCGAAGCTTCTTTCAAGAGAGCATCTTGTCCAAATAAACAAACAGACAAAAACTAAATTTTTATCTTTATTCATAAAGCAGATTAGGGCCCCTCAAATGTACTAAGACTTAACTGATCTTACATCTTGAACAGGGATGTACAAACTCTAAATAGGATAAATGCCAATTTTAGCATTATTCTCTGTGTTTTGAGCCTGGCTTTCCAAGCTGAGGGTGGGGCCAGGAACCAATAGAGACACATGTAAGCCAGTTAAGAGCATTTAAGGGCTATGGCCTCATCTGTGCATTCTCTCAACACCTCTCCTGGGCTGTAAGAAAATATTCACTGATGAAGATGACATATAAATCGAACTCAGCATTGAGGAGTTAGAGCCCCGCCTGCCCAAGTCCCTCACCTCCTTGAACTTGGTTCACCCTCCTTGCTAAAATAAACTTGGCTGAGATGACTTCACTTATCCTCGGCATGGCTTTTTAAAGCCCCGGGTAGTGCACGCCGAGTGGATGATCAATGGACGTGTAGCCTGTGCTGTAATTTAACTTGCTCTGTCTGACAGGAGATGTGGAATAGCTAAAGAGAGGCTTTACTTGTAATCTTCTTATCACCTTATCCTGGAGTGTTTGTGAAGAGCAAGGCCTTGCCTGCCCTGACTCCCAATTGAGGGTTAATACTAAGAAAGAGAAATTGCCCTTTAGTAGGTCTTGATGGAGCGACCTGACAAAACCTTTTCTGGACACATCAGGAACTCTGGCTTCTCAAAGCTGGGTGGACACTGGCTTTCACGAGCTATAACATGGTTGTTTTTCTCCTCTATGCTTTGTAGAAACAACTTGCTGTAATCCTGATGTGCTGGGAGCAAAAAAAAAAAAGAAAGAAAGAAAGAAGAAACCCACACATTTGTTTTCATGCCTTTTCTAAGGTATAGATTCTAAGTCAGATCTTCCTGCACGTCAAGTCGCTTCAGTCTTGTCCAACTCTTTGCCACACTATCTTTGGACCATAGTCTGCCAGACTCCTCTGTGCTTGGGATTCTCCAGGCAAGAATACTGGTGTGGCTTGCCATTTCTTTTTCCAGGGGATCTTCCCAACCAGGGAATCTAACCCGCATTGGCAGACAGGTTCTTTATCTCTAGCGCCGCCTGGGAAGCCCAGATCTTCACCGCTGGATTATGATTAGGCAGAGAAGGAGTGGGAAGAGAGAGGTACCAGACTGCTGGTGCAGGGTGGAGAGGAGATGGGGGCCCCCTGAATGCTGAGATGCAGATATAGAAAAGGTCAAAACTGACGGAGTGAGGAACGAGAGGAGGGGAGGAGGAAAACAGAAAGGCGGAGAGAAACAGAGGCAGAAGGAGAAAGAGGGCCAAAAAGGGGTGGGGAGAAAGGTTATTACAGAGAAGTAAATCCCATTTAGGGGCACTTAGAAGAAAGAAAGCTCAGGATATAGCCAAATTAGGGAGATGTGCATGCAGAGGGAGGGTTGCACAGAGAAGGGGCGTTGACCTTCTCCGGAGGCAGTTTTCCTGTTTTCACAGAAAGCTGAGCCTCCACAGAAAAGCCTGTCAGCGTCAGGTTTTCCAGGGTCAGGTAATTCACACTCTCCCTGATGACCTTGCGGTATACACAATTCTTTGAAGTGAGCACTCCGTGAATCTGATCAAGGGACTATTTTCTTTCCAAGGAGCAGGTCCGGGATGGGCTATGCCCTCAAAATGATCCTGTATGAGTGGGATGGTGGTTATAAAAGGCAACAGTCACAACTTAGAGGACAAGTGTCACATAGCCATAGAGACGATGGGCTGGGGGACCCAGAGAATAAGCAGAAGGGACCCAGGAAAAACTTTGCAGAGTAGCTGTGATAATGATGTCACTGATAAGAAGAAAAGCAGCAATTTTAATGACAAGATTAATGCAGCTACTGGTATTTTTTCAGCCCCTATTATTTGCGTGTGTCTCCTATAAATGTGTCTGAATTACTGTTGAGCTCAGTTGTGTCCGACTCTTTGTGACCCCATGGATGGTAGCCCGGTGGGCTTCCCTGTCCATGGGGATTCTCCAGGCAAGAATACCAGAGTGGGTTGCCATTTCATTCTCCTGGGGAGCTTCCCAACCCAGGGATCAAACCTCTGTCTCCTGTGGCTTCTACACTGTAAGCAGATTCTTTACTCACTGAGCCACCTGGGAAGACCTGTATATGTATGTATTCAAATATGTATGGGTCTTTAAATACATCTAATGTTCACAGACTCTCTCAAGGTAATTATTATTATTATTCTAATTTTATAACTGAGGATATTAGTGAATGCTTGAAAAACTTACCCAAGGAAAGATGCCTGTGTATTTAGACTAAAGTTTGATCAAGGTATACTGCGTAAAGGCATGCAGCTGTATCTATGGGATCCATAATATACGTGACCAGAGTGGGAAAGAAGGAAAAGGGGGAAGGTGTTAAGTGAAGGAAGACAGAATAGGGGGATCTGGCGGAAACTGGCTCACTGAATGGTTTATATGCAGCTCCTAGAGAGCTATATTGTATCTTATAGGCAATGGTAGATAGGGGAGTTTTATTAGGGAAGTCATATGATTAGATTTGTATTTATGAAAGATAACTGAATGGTAATTGATTAGAGGAGAGATGAGAATTCTGATAGGATGTCAATGAGAGATTCAGGACCGTCATTCAAGCAAAACATAATACGAGTTAAGAACTCACAGAAATAAAGATGGTAGTTTATTTAATCCTAACGCTGAAAACTCTCACTCCTTCCTTGTACCCTCTCCATCTTCTGGCAAAGAGGGTTTAAATAATCTTCCTATGGCAGCACAACCAGTGATAGCAGAACTGAGAACAAGTTCTCAAAGTCAGGATGCAGAACTTACTCTTATATTCACCACCCTGTATTTTTAAGAATGAGAATAAGAGTAAGGAAGAAATTGAAACCATGAGCTGGATTCTGAAATCTTCCTGAATTAGAGGACAAGATAAGGATGACTGTAGATAGCAGAAGGTGGAGAGTCAGTGCCTTTTTTACGAGCACAGGAAAATCATGGTCAAAAGAGATACTGAGGATCAAGAACACTGACCAGAGTTCTTGACCCTGAGGAATTTGGGGAGTAAGTATAAAGCATGTTCTTCCTTTAGGGACTGGGGAGGGAGCAGTACCCTCAGGTACCACTCCCTTTCTACACACTGATTCAGTTGGACTGAGGTGGATTACAGGACCTCAGCTTTTATCCTGAGCTGTTTCTATAAGTCAGATGTGAACCCTCAGTTGACAACCACAGAGTAAACTCAAGGAAGGGGTACATTGTCTGACAAGCAGAGATGGAGGAAAATTTTCTGGACAGAGTGGGAATTCTAGCAGGACAAGTGGAAGTGTTTGAAGAAGAAGGGAAAACAGCCATTGATGTCATTATTGCAATTGTGTGTGTACCCATGAATCACATTCTTCTCCATCACTTGATATTATATTGATTCCATGACAATGGTTCATTCAGATTGCATTATTCTTTTACCGCAAGCATCTAAAATATTTTTGTTCAGAGAGGCATGATGTGTGAATTCTAAAAAAAAAAAAAAATGAAAAAAACAGTGATAATGATATGGCAATGTATAATTGACTATTGGCTTGTAAATCCTGCTGCTGCTGCTAGGTCGCTTCAGTCACGTCCGACTCTGTTCGACCCCATAGACAGCAGCCCAGCCTGCTCCCCCGTCCCTGGGACTCTCCAGGCAAGAACACTGGAGTGGGCTGCCATTTCCTTCTCCAATGCATGAAAGTGAAAAGTGAAAGTGAAGTCACTCAGTCATGTCTGACTCTTAGCAACCCCATAGACTGCAGCCCACCAGGCTCCTCCACCATGGGGTGCCACTGCCTTCTCCATGTAAATACTAGACAATACAAATTATTAAGTAGTTCTAGGAGAGTGAGTTTTTCTCTGTTTATGCTGTAAGTGATGGCTTGGGCTGGATTATCTACCATGTCACGTGCCAGCACCTTCTTTTGCATTTCCCTCTCTCACATACTAATGCTCCACATACCAAAAAGTTTGTGATCTCATTTAAATCAAGCTTTAAGAAAGAAAAAAAAAAAAAAGAAACAAAGAAAAGATGAGGGAAGGAAGGAAAGAAGAAAGGAAACTAGGAAAATGAATCAAGAATTCCTTATATATCAAGGACAAGTAGAATGAATTTTATGGCACATATAAGGCATAGAAAGATTGCCTGGAGGAGGAAGGACAGTTCATGATTATTTATTAGGCTAATGAAAGAAATAAGAAATGAAAGCAAGCTGTTTCCTGAAACATGGCAGTATATAGATATAATCAAAAGATATTGCAGTTTCATATGTAGAGTGTGCACAGGTGATGATTCTAAAGAAGTAGATGGAATTAATCAAAATCTTTTTTTAAAAAGCTATTAAGGAAGAGTTCCGTGGTTTTTATTATTAACTGCCAGTTTAAACATTTGATTTTGATTATATTTGAAAAATTAATTATACTATAAGAATAGGGAAACAATAATTCAGAAACAGGTACTTGAGCTTGTCAGTCAAATATGAACTCTACATCTGAGTCCAAAACCTCATTAAATCAGGACAGTATGCATTCATATAAGTAGCATATATGTAAGCTGTATAATACGGCTGCATGAGTAAGCAAAGTAGGCGTGGCCACATAATGAATGACTCAAAGCAGGAAAGAATATAATCCTGCTTACCCGTGGGACTTTGCCAACAAAGGTCTGTCTAGTCAAAGCTATGTTTTTTCCAGTAGTCACGTATGGATGTGAGAGTTGGGCCATAAAGAAGGCTGAGCACAGAAGAATTGATACTTTTGAACTGTGGTGTTGGAGTAGACTCTTGAGAGTCCCTTGGACTGCAAGATCAAACCAGTCAATCCTGCAAAGGAAATCAGTCCTGAATATTGATTGGAAGCACTGATGCTGAAGCCGAAACTCCAAAACTTTGGCCAGTTGTGAAGAACTGACTCACTGGAAAAACCTTGATACTGGGCAAGATTGAAGGCAGAAAGAGAAGGGGACAAGAGAGGATGAGGTGATTGGATGGCATTACCGACTCAATGGACATGAGTCTGAGTAAACTCCTGGAGTTGGTGATGGACAGGGAGGTCTGGCGTGCTGCAGTCCATGGGGTGGCAAGGAGTAGGATAAGACTGAGCGACTGAACTGAACTGAACTGACCTGTGGACTGTCCTAGTCATACCTATATAGACATAAAGTTCTGTTCAGAATATTAAGAGGAGCATTGATGAGCTTGAACAGAGAGAAGATGACTGTTAGGCTTTTTTCCTTAGTAAACAATTTACAGAGACATAATAAAATCAACTTCAAAATCTTGTATGCCATCCTAGAAAGTCTTGTTAAAACAATTTCAAGAAGGGCAATTTTCATCTGATTGTAAGAAAGAGCATTCTAATAATCAGAACTTTCCTGAGATAAAATGGACCTCTATAAGAGTTAATGAGTCAACTTTAGCAGGAGATTTTGATCTCGGGACTAGGTTATCATTTGTTAGACCTATTAACAAAGAGATTAGGGTGTCAGGTGGGGATAAAAAGTAATAATAATAATGGGCAGTAATGAATTCTTATTGTATCCCAGGTACTTCTTTATATGTGTCATCTTATGTATCCCAATTACTCCAGTAAGAGATTGATGATATTCTGCTTATCACATAGATAAGAAAAATGAAGCCTCAGAAATTTACTCCTAAAAGGCATAGCCAAGATTGAGCTGCACACTTTTGACAACCACCCTCTAGTGCTTCTTCAGGTAGCTGCAATAAGAGATCTTCAAGGTCGCTTTAAATTCTAATGACCATTGATTTTGGAAGTTACCTTGAGGAATTTAGAGTAGTAATTTGGAGTCAGATCAGGGTTCAAATTTGGACTGTCTCCTGTCATTAATGTGTAACCTTGGAGAATGAACCTAAACTCTCTGAAGCCCAGTTTTTCATCTGTGAAATATAAATTGCTGTGTTTAATTTATATGATTGTGAAAATTAAAAAAGGTCATGTATGTAGCTTTTAAGCACAGTGCCCAATGCTAGTCATACCCTTAACTGATCATGGCTAGCACTTTAGTGTTCTAATATGTAAGATGTTATTAATATGGTGTTCTTTGCACTACATACTGTCCTCCTAAGTTTTAGTAACATAATGTTAAAAAAACCATTGATTCCAGACCAAATTTCAAACCTCTTAGAGGATAACCATTTGATTTCATCCTTTAATTTCTTCAGCAGTAGGATATCAACTTAAAATTAAGTGACAGTTTATAGAGATATTTGCAGTATATGTATAAAAAAAGACAATATCAAGAATATATGAAGACAAAAAAAAATGAATCCATGAAGGCATATAATCTAATAAAATAGGCAAAGAACAAGTACTTCAGGATAAAAGAGACACAAATAGTAAGTAAACATAGGAAAACATGCTCAAACAATTATTTTTGGCCCAACTGTCTGGAAAAATCATCATCATTACAATTTTAATATCCCACTCAGTCTCTTATTCTCCCTTGACTCCACATCTCCCTCCAATTATCACTCCATTACACTGTTCCCTTTGCAGAAAACTCTTCAACAGTTTTGTCCATACTCACTCTTTCCACTTCCTAACTTCTTTTTTGGTTTTAAAACAACTCAAATCCAGATTTCTCTGTCACTTTAGAAGAAAAAGTATGTTTCTCTTAGAGTTGTTGATTGCCATCTTGAAATCATAGAGGAAGCCAATTCTACACAGATCAAACAGATAAGATTCCAAAGTGACATCACTGAGATTTCTGCTGCTGCTAAGTCACTTCAGTCGTGTCTGACTCTGTGCGACCCCATAGACGGAGTTTGCAGAAAACTCTTCAACAGTTTTGTCCATACTCACTCTTTCCACTTCCTAACTTCTTTCTTGGTTTTAAAACAACTCAAATCCAGATTTCTCTCTGTCACTTTAGAATAAAAAGTATGTTTCTCTTAGAGTTGTTGATTGCCATCTTGAAATCATAGAGGAAGCCAGTTCTACACAGATCAAACAGATGAGATTCCAAAGTGACATCACTGAGATTTCTGCTGCTGCTAAGTCACTTCAGTCGTATCTGACTCTGTGCGACCCCATAGATGGCAACTCACCAGGCTCCCCTGTCCCTGGGATTCTCCAGGCAAGAACACTGGAGAGGGTTGCCATTTCCTTCTCTAGTGCATGAAAGTGAAAGGTGAAAGTGAAGTCACTTAGTCACGTCCGACTCTTAGCGACCCCATGGACTGCAGCCTACCAGGCTCCTCCATCCATGGGATTTTCCAGGCAAGAGTATTGGAGTGGGGTGCCATTGCCTTCTCCAACTGAGATTTCTAACTAACTTTAAAGCCTACTTGACTTTTGGACGTTTCTGTTATCATTTAACAGTTTGGATGAAGTTTCTGTTTCCTAGAATAAATGGATGAGTATGACCAACCAGCTGGGAGAGTCCCTGTGTGAAGATGGACTCCGGAAGAGGAGGGAGTATGTGGGGAGTCAGAGACTGGCAACTTCTAAGGAGAAAAGATGTAGAGGAAGTGATACATAAAATGCCAATCAGTATTCAATCCAAACAGTGTTTGCACATTTGTATCTAAAGAGTACAGGGAAATTAACATATGAGATGTCAAATCAGCGAGAGATTCAACAGGATCTGAAAGGGTCTGTAAAAGGATAAGGTGATGCATTGAAAAAAAAATCAAGAAATATTTTAAAATATATAATTGCTTTACCCCAAGATTCAAACTAAAATGGTTTTAAAGTCCATGTTGCTTAATTTATCATAAAATTAATTAATGTTTCCTCCTTCCTTCCTTGTGTGTGTGTGTGTTTTGTTTTAGGTTATCAAGCCAATATTTAGCGATGAGTAAGATATTCCTCATGTTCTCAAGTAACTTGTATAATGTAACACAGAAGACATAAACAAAAGACTTTAACTTTTACTTATTTTCAGTGTGGCGTGTGAATTTCTTGTATTTGACTTTCAAACCTCAATTAAAATTCTTTAACTTTCTTTAGGAGCAGACTCTAAGATTCCTAAGCCCAATATTTAACCTATAAATTTGCCTTCTTGAGTTTTTTAAAAGTCTCACATCATTTTGCTGATTTCGACCTTAAAGAACCAAATAGATTTGGGAGAAGGAGAATGATGAAGCAGGGTACTCTTTACAAGGGGAGAGATCCAGGGACATCCTAGAGTACAGGGGACATGAACAAGCCTCAGTCATGAGGCTGACTTTTATTAATAAGTCACCAAAGATGACTTATTCACAGTTTAAATCACAACATGGAAAATGATCACCAGAAACTTGGATTATAAGTCTTTGTTTCTTTTTAGCTGTGGCATGCAGTATCTCTAGTTGAGCGCCAGCTGAGTTGCCCTGCGGTGCGTGGGACCTGAGTTCCCTGCCCAGGGATGGAATCCATGTCCTACTGGGGGCAGACTCTTAACCACCAGACCACCACGGGTCACTGGATTGCAAACCTTGGCAGTCAAAATGTTGCCAGGATGCAAATCCTGGTTCATAACCTTTGATTATGGGTCCACTGAAGTCATTTTTTCTGTATTCTACACCCTCTGTTGCAGTAATTTTTATATTGTATTTGTAGACATTTTTTTCCTATAAAAGGTACTGTCAACTCAAAAATTGTATTCTACATTTCTAAAAAATGCTTATGTTAATATATACATTAGGAATATAACAATTCTCTAGTTTATGGCCATCATTCATGAACATCATTCTCATACATGATATTTTCATAATATTTCTGAATCTAAAGAAGAATCTCTAGAAGTATGATGAATACTAAAAGGAGGGGCATCTAGACAGTAGAGATTGGCTTTCAGAGAAGGACACATTGAATTGTGTTCTGAATTTTTAAAAAGTACTTTCATCACTAAAAATTTTCTTAGTGTGTCTTATAATGATGACTTAATCTCCTGAATTAAATTGCTTCTTTCACCATAATTTTATGCTTTGTATTCAAAATATGTAAATTTTTAAAGTCTATGTTAAACATTTGTACTCAACACAGAATAAATGGCCATAGCACATAAGGTTATCAATATATTTGAGTATATTTAAATTTGTCATCCTGGCATTATGTTTAAAGATACTCATGTTTATGTCATAATAATGTATACACAGTAAGAATATGTGTATTTGGAGAGTGCTTCATTACTTTTCTATTGTGCCAACGAAGATCTATTATGTGGAAAAGACAACCCCATATCTCTTATTCCCTGCAATCTCAAACAAGAGAATTGTTGCCATGATTATGGTCACTGTTATCTTCAAACAAATTCATGGGTATTCTACTTTCTCTTGAATAGCAATGAATTTAAAAATAATACTAAAAAACATCAAGCAAATAAACAAAAAACACATTCCCTACATTCAAGGAAATGGAACTCTTCTGGGTCAGCAACTCTTCTTGGATAGGCACTCTTCTTGGAAAAGAACTCTTAATTAAAATCTCTTTAAAAAAAAAAAAAACTAACCATGTAAAGCAGTGTATGTCATTGCCAAAGGAATGAGGAGCTGCTAAACAAGATTCTGTCAGAGCTGGACATGTTTGTGTGTACCTGGAAAAGAGTTTCACAAATGGGGGAATCTTAAATTGAGCTTTACAGAATTAGGTAATCTTGGACTGTGGGAAGATGGGGTAGGCAAAAATATGTTTCACATAATAAGATGAAAAGGAAAGAAGGCAGGAGGGGAGAAAGGAGTAAAGGGAGGAATGAAGGATAAAAAAGTGAGAAAACCTAGTCTTCCCCTTTTTCTTGGGATTTAGAAAGAAACGAAAGGCTTTAATTCTCAAGAAAAATAACAAGAAATCATCAATTGAATACCAAAAAAAAAAAGAAAAAAAACAGAAACAACACATATTTTTAAAAAATTCCATCAAAGATCTATAGACAAAGAAATACAAAAGAAATAAACTCCAGAAAATCAATTTTTTTCTAAGTAAATGAAAAATACAGGACAACTCAAACATTGGTCATTTGCTTAAGATGGGAGCCAGTGTTCCAAGAAACAAATCTGTCATATAGGACCAGAAGAAACAAACTGGATTTTGATGAATCTGTAGGTTACCATGGCAAACTGATCACTGATCTTGAGAATCCCAAATCCACAGAGAATCCTCTCAATCAGGTTTTCCCTTAACAGGGGAATGTAGATGATTACACAGAGGCTGGGAATAAAAGCAGAAAGATTTCACTCCTCACAGTGTCACATTTGTCAAAATCTCAGTCTCCTGACATATAACTGGGATCTTACCATCATGTAGCTTCATGTCTGTGATCTCATAATCCTCTAGAGCTTGGAGAAGTTGTAAATATAGACATTATTTCCTTCATTTTCTTAAATTCCTTAAAAGTAAAAAATGCTTTAAAAGACTAAAGAAAAAAAATCATAGCAATGTATTATGAGGTCTTAATATTTTAAATTGCTAAGTTGCTTCAGTCGTGTCCGACTCTGTGCGACCCCATAGATGGCAGCCCACCAGGCTCCCCCGTCCCTAGGATCCTCCAGGCAAGAACACTGGAGTGGGTCACCATTTCCTTCTCCAATGCATGAAAGTGAAAAGTGAAAGTGAAGTCGCTCAGGCGTGTCTGACTACTAGCGACCCCATGGACTGCAGCCCACCAGGCTCCTCTGCCCATGAGATTTTCCAGGCAAGAATACTGGAGTGGGTTGCCGTTGCCTCTCCATATTTTAAATTACTGTGTAATAAAAATAGCACAAAAATTAGGAGAGAGTATAAATGAAGTTACATAGTTATAAGGTTATTTCATTATACTCAGAATGGCATAAAGCTAATTCAATATTTATTGTGATAAATTGAGTGCATACTATAAACTTAAGTGCAACTATACAAATAATTCGAAGAATATAGGTAAGAAACAATAGAAAATATACAGTGAAATGTTTAAAATTTATAAATTAATCCAAAGAGAAACAAAATAACAACAAAAAAATAGAGAGTGCAGACAGGAAACCAGTAGTAAAATGTTTGACTTAAATTTAGACATATAGTTAAGGAAAAATACATTAAATATAAATGAGTATAATACATCCCATGGGAAAAATTAAAACTTTCAGGATGAAAATAAACTAAGACTCAAGAATGGGCTTTTTACAAGAGATACACTTTGAGTATAAAATCACAGATATATTGAAAGTAAAAGAATGGGAAAAAAATATGCCATGGGGAAAGTAATTCTGAGATTGCTGATGTGCGGGCACGTGAGCTCAGTCACTCAGTCATGTCCAGCTTTTGTGGACTGTAGCCCGCCAGGCTTCTCTGTCCATGTGAATCCTTCAGCAAGAACACTGGAGTGGGCTGCCATTTCCTTCTCCAGGGGATCTTCCCAACCCAGGGATTGAACCCACATCTCTTTCATCTCCTGCAGTGGCAGCTGGGCTCTTTGCCACTAGCACCACCTTGGAAGCTTGCTTGCGTAGTTATACTGAAATCAAACAGTAAATTGGAAAACAAAAATATCACCACCATAAATAAACTGGGTCACTTCATAATGAAAAAAAAGCATCAATTCATGTTGATAAAGATATTCACAATATAAAACAGTCCTCTATGTATACTCATTTAATCAAAGTAGGTGAATAAAAAAAAATAGGCCTATAAAGAATACTACATAAACTCAGACTCATATTAGGAGATTTCAATATCTCTCTGTCAGTAATTAACAGATAAAGCTAACCAAAAGATCATTACAAATGTAGTATATTTGAACAACACTATAAAATACTTGACTTAAACTGACGCCAACAGAACATTATACTGATAACTGTGAGTATGGATTTTTTTTCAATATACAGGGATTGTTCAACAAGTTATACCACATGATGTACTATAAATTTCAATAGATTAAAAAAATGTTGAAGTTTTATAAACTATTTTTTCTAACATCAATTAAATTACATTAGAAGTCAGAAACAATAAAATAGATAAGAAAACGTAAAACATTTAAAATTTAAATGATAGGCAAATAACCCAGGGGTCAAATAAAATACCACAAGTATAATTAGAAATTATTCTAACTGAATGCTAAGTACAAATATTCCATATCAAAATTGGTAGGATGTAACTAAAGCAGCTCTTAGGGGAAATTTGTGTCTTTAAATGCTTGAAAGTGAAAAGAGTAAATTGAAAAAAAAAATCTGTAATATAAACTTCCACTTTAAGAAAATAGAGAAACAATAAAGTAAATTCTAAGACAGGAAAAGTGAAGCAATAAAAGATCAAAGCAGAATGAATAAAATGATCAAGCAGAACCAATGACATAGGAAACAGAAGAATAGAATAGAATAGAGAGAAGCAATAAAGAAAATTACCAAAGTAAACAGCTCTTCAAAAAGAATGAAATTGTTAAACTGCTTGCTAGATTGATCAAGTAAAAAGAGAGATGGTACAAATTATCAATATCAAGGAAAAAAAGAGAGACATCCTACAAATCCTATAGGAGTTAAAAGGATAATACTAGGATATTTTGGGGGAAACAAAAGCAATAAATTCAAGAATCTAAACAAAATTGACAGTTTACTTGGAAGAAAGAAAAGGACAATCTTCCAAATGGTAAACAGAAAGGAACTGCAAAGTTTGCATAGTCAGTTCAGGTTGCCACAGCAAAACGTCAGAGATGGGGTGGCTTGAGCAATAGAAATTTGTGCCTAACAGTTCTGGAGGCTAAAAGTCCATAAACAAAGCATCAGCTGATTTGGTTTTTGAGAGAGTTCTCTTCCTGACTGGCAGATGGCTGTCCTGATATGACATCACACAGCTTTTCCTGGGTCCCTGCTGTTTGTCCTGAGGGCGCTAGTGCTGTCATGATCATGACCTCATTTAACCTTAATTACTCCCTCGATGCATCATCTTTACATAGAGACACAAAGAGGGTTAGGACTTCACGTGTATTTTAAGGAACACAAACATTCCGTCCATAAAACTCTATACTTATTAAAACATTAAATATAAAATTTGAAAGTTTCTCGTTCTTCCTACCCCCTCAAACAATCAAAGAATGGAACAAAAAATCTCTTCAGACCCTGATGCCTTCAGTGGTAACTGCTTTCAAACATTTAAGGAAAAATTACTACCAATGTCACACAATATCTTTCCTAACACAGGAAAGAGGAAAAATATCCCAATTTGATTTATGAGCTCAACATAACCTTGACACTAAAATATTAAGAAATAGAATACAGTAATCCTTAAAAAATATATTCTGTCTAAATATGATTTTTCCCAGAGAGGCAAGGTTGGTTCAATATTGAAAATTTAAATTCATAATATTAATAGCAAAAAGAGAAAAATCACATGACTACCTCAATAAATGCAAAAAATCATTTTTAAAAATTCATAATTAAAAAAATAAGAATTCTAGGAATATAGCCCAGCAAACTAGGAGTATTCTTAACTTAATAAAGAGTTATCTACAAAAATTTTTTTTTATTTGTGATATACCCTTGTATTACATGTAAGTGTCCACTGGCACCACAGCACTGGTGAGCCACACTTTTTCTTTTTCTTCTAGTAAAAAACTGCAAGAAAGATGGAGAAGAGGATTGCACTGAGCAAGGCACAGCAGTGTGGTTCTTAGATCCTTTCAACATTGTGTCTTCTGAATTTTTTTTTTTTTTGGTCAGCAGAAAGGACCCACATCTTCCTCATCTCACCTTACCTCAGTCTTACAGATTTCAGTCATCTCTTCTCTGGATATTGCCTTCAATATGCTATTCCCAGAGAAAGAATTAATTACTGCTCTAACTCTTCCAAACTTGCAAATCTTCCTCCTGCTCTGCAGCCATCCAAGGCTCTGAGAGTCACATTCTGACTTGTAATTATACCCATAAGTGGACCAGTTTTATTAACCTTGAAGCTTACACAATTTTGACAGTCCTCTTTAAGAAAAAATATTATTAATACACAACATTAGATACAAAGTGCAATATTTATTGAAAATGAAAATAGAAGTGCAACAAATTGCAAATTAAAAAAAAGATTAATAACCACAAATGTCACTAAATCCAGATTTTTACCATGATAAATTTTAATTTAACAGTTTGGCATCTCTGTAATACCTTTTTCTTATATTTTTCTACATATACTTTGAGTACTTCTTCGTGTAACTAACTTCATAATATTTCACTCTATAGAAAAATTCAAAAGATAGATTTTCTTTTCAACATGGTGATAATTAAGCTCTAGGATTTAAACTACTGAACATTTGGGAAAATATTTAAAAATTTACAACTGTCATTAAGGACAATTTCATGTAAAATATACAATTATTGTCAAACATAGGAAAATCTTTCCCAAGTCTTTTTATATAGGAGCTATAAGATTTCAGGGCATTTCAGTTTTTCTGAGGGGTGAAATAGTCTTTGACTTCACTCATTAGCCAGTTTGCCTACTTTTGTGTAAATAACATCAGTATTTTTAGCTCTTTCAACACAAATTATTTATGTCAAATCACCTAATACTGATTTTTCCCCCAATGTATTGATGCTATTCACTGTTTGATTATTTGTAGAAGTGTACTTGTAAGAGTGTACTTGAATGCATTCCTACCCCAGAACTGCTAATAATAAATTGATTTTACACAGAAATAATAGTAAATCATGTAAATATATCATCATAAACTCAGACTAAACAGACTCCCAATTCATCCCGTAAGGTAGGTCCCTGAAATGACTGGGACCACGGCAGTGTTCTACCCAGCATAAGGGAAAAGGTGAAAAAAAAAACAGTCAAAAAGGAAAGAGACAGAAATTTAGCCCATTACATTTAAAATATCTTCTGCACAAAATCAGGTGAGTATGTCATGCGGTGCTGTGCCCTCTCCTTGGGTCTTCAAAGTCTTGAGCAAGTGAGAGGTCCTGAGGCCTAAGCTCCCTCAGTTTCCGTGAGAATCAGCCTCTGATTTTGCCTGTAACTATGTTTTCATCTTCGCTGCCATCTATAGATCTACTGAAAGGATATAACATATCTATGTTTCCATTCACATTTCTGTTCCATAAATCCTCTTTTAGCTAACACAGTGCTCTATGCCTAAAATAGTTTCTTACTTATGGTGAGAGCAAGATATGAGCTTTTAGAATTAGTTGAATTGGACTGAATTTAATTGACAGTGTAAAAAATTTAATTGGGTTGGTTTTTATCCTTTTTATGCCTTATGGCAAATGAGAAGCAGGCTCTAAAATTGCTTACTCGATTTTTTCCTTTTTTTTTTTTTTTTAAAATTTAGGGAAAGTTATTTTACCTTCCTTAGATTCTGTTTTCTAACCTGTAAAACAGGGAAAATAATATCATGCCTGAGACTGTTCACTGTCTCCCTCTATTCATTTTTGTCTTCTTCTGTAATCAGAGGAGATTTGACTTTTGTTGGGTGCAGTGCTGCCCAGAATAAAAGCTACAGTTCCTAGACTCTCTTGCACTTAACATGAGACGAAAGAGATGTAAACACCATTCAACTCCTTGCCAGAAACTTTCTTAAGAGATCTGACAGACATCTCTGCCTTCCTTCATCTTTTCTTCGTCCCGGCACCCGGAACATACATGAGATGCTAGACCTGCTGTCTTGGACTGTGAAGGAGAAACGACCACACCTTCAGGGAACTAGAAACACGGGTGGAAAGGCTACTTACCTGGTGAGATTTCGAGAAGCAGAGTCACAGCGGCAATTGAGCTGCTCTCCTTTACGTATGTTTGTTTCAAGGAAATACTGTTAATTTCAGTCGCTATGATTTTGTGCTTCTGATACTGTCACTGGATTGAATACTAATGACTGCCCTTCAGGGTTTGTGAAGACTGAATAAGAAAGGTGCCTTGCACAGTGTCTTGCGTAGACTTGGTGGCTAATCTTAGTAGTTGCTCAGCACTTTTTTTTAATCTGGATAATTTTGGCTTGTCCAATAAAGTGGCCCTGAAAAGTATTATGTTCCTGATGCTGGCTAGTAAATATCTTCATTTCTTAATTTTCTAAAAATAAGCCTGCTTAATTACATCTGCGGATAAATTTGCTTAGCCTGATCTCCTTTATGAACTGTTAACGGGGGAACCTTCCAGGATGGGATTAAATTTTTGCTACTGTGTAGATTTCCCAGAGTGAGCTGGTATGTAATTTTTCCTAGCGTATAATTTTAATCTTATTTTCTATTTTTTCATCTTGCTGCTGTCAGCTATAACTTAGATAACATCTTTAAATAGATACCTGGAAGTTTAAAAAAGCAGTGTAATTTTTTTTTCTTTTTAATTTATAGCACAAGCATCTGTGTAGACAGTATATAAAATGACCAAATTTTGTCATTTTAATAAAAGTCCATGAATTTGGGTTGGAAGGGGCCTATGCCCGAATCCCCATGAACCTGAAATAGAGGGGGAGAAAATGGCATTATCCTATCTTCCCAAGATAGGGGTCTAATTCATAATATTATCATTTGTGAATGGAGGAAATTGTATACATGTTCAGTCCAACCTTCCCAAATTCTCATTTATCATGCAGGTTTTCTTCAGTTACCATCAGTGGATTATTTCTCTCCCTTCGGACACGTCATTTGGCTTCATTATCCTGCCAAGTTCTTTGGATCATGACTTATAGCTCTTTTCCACTAAAGATGCAAAATGCAAATAGAGTGTTAGACAGACGAGTGATTTTTCCAGGAGGAGGGCGATGCGGCGGGAGTGGCTCTCCCAGCCTTCCAGGACTTGGCTCTTTCTTCAATTACAGCCCCAACAACTCTCCTCCTTCGGAGCCCCAAGAGGTGACTTGTTAGAGAACGCGCAACACACCGTCGGCTCAGGAAGGGCCCCCAAATAATCTCGCCCGGTACATTAGGAAACACTTCGCTGACATTTGCTGTCCTTGTCAGCCCTAATAAAGAGATTTTTACCTGTATTTGCCTATTCAACACTTCAGCCCCTCAGCCAATTTTGGAAATTATTTCTGATTTATGGCTTTCTCTCAGGCGGGTGTCACCCTGCCTGTCAATTATGCCTCAAAGCAAATGCTAAGTGAATGCTGGCTGGAAAATTAATAAGGGAAACCTTTACTCAAAAACCTAGAAAGAGGCTTGTAAAGAGGATCATTCAGCCTGGCAGTAACTCACTGACTGCCTGTGATATTTATAAGCCAGATAGAGATATGTGGAGAATTTAGTCACACACAGAAGGGAGAAGTATTTTTTTTTTCTCCCTCCATATTTGAAGTTGGGCCATTCTGGAGATTGCAAAAACCATGACGATGGAAGTTCAGTGGCTCAGTCTCTTCAGAGAGAGCCTGGGTTATGCTAGACTTTGAAGAACGAACACAGTTTTCCTCATTTTGTTAGTTCAGACCATTCATTTGAGTGTGTGTGTGCTCGGTCACTCAGATGTGTCTGATCTTTTTTGTGACCCCATGGACTGTAGCTCACCAGACTCCTCTATCCATGGAATTTTCCAAGCAAGAATATTAGAGTGGGTTGCCATTTTCTACTCCAGAGGATCTGCTTAACCCAGGGATCGAACTTGAGTCTCCTGCGTTGGATTCTTTACCACTGAGCCATCTGGGAAGCCCATATATGAGATATATGGAATAATGCAAAATGGAAAGTTGTGTGTGTGTGCTAAGTCGCTTCAGTCGTGTCTAACTCTTCACAACCCTATGGACTGTAGTCCACCAGGCTCCTCTGTCCATGAGATTCTCCAGGCAAGAATCCTGGAGTGGGTTGCCATGCCCTTCTCCAGGGAATCTTCCCAATCCACGGATTGAACCCGCGTCTCTTGTCTCCTGCATTGGCGGGCAGGTTCTTTAGTACTAGCACCACCTGGGAAGCCTGATTACTCAGCCATAAAAAGGATGAAATAATGTCACGTGCAGCAACGTGGATGGACCTCAAGATGATCATACTAGATAAATTAAGTCAGGCAGAAAAGACTATTATATGATACCACTTATATGTGGAATCTAAAAAGGAGTACAAATGAACTTATTTACAAACCACTTACTAACCTAAATATGAACTGTTCATTTCAGCACAAATCCACAGACACCACGTTGTTCTGTTCTATTTTTTTTAATTGAAGTACAGTTGATTTACAATATCATGTTAGTTTTAGATGCACAGCAAAGTGATTCGACTGTGCATATATCGGCTTCTCAGGTGGCTCATGGCTCAGGGGTAAAGAATCTGCCTCCCAATGCAGGAGGTTCAGAAGACTTGAGTTTGATCCCTGGGTCAAGAAGATCCTCTGGAGGAGGAAATGGCAACCCACTCTTATATTCTAGCTGGGAAAATCCCATGGACAGAGGAACCGGGTGAGCTGCAGTCCATGGGGTCACAGAGATTCGAACACAACTGAGCAACTGAGTTTGCATGCCTTCATGCATATGTATATATCTATATAATTTTTTTGTTTGTTTCCATTACAGTTTATTACAAGATATCGAATATGGTTTCCTATGCTTCACACTAGATCCTGTTGTTTATCTATCTTGTATATGGCACTTCCAATTTATCCCTCCCCCTGCTTCTCTTTTGGTACCCATAAGTTTGCTTTCTAAGTCCATGAGTCTGTTTCTGTTTTGTAAATAAGTTCATTTGTAAGATATTTTTAAGATTCCACATATAAGTGACACCATATTATACTTGCCTTTCTCTGTCTGACTTAATTCAGTTAGTATGATTGTGTTTTGTTCCATCCAATGTACACCTGAGGAACACAATTTTCCAATTTTCTGGCATTGGGAGGCCTTGATCCTCAACAGCTATATGGATGTTAGATTCCAAAGAAAACACAAAAAGTAAAGATAAAACTCCAGATTTATTAATATGTATTGTTTTAGATTAGACACCTGCTTTAATTGTCAAATTAACTAACTAACTAAAGTTTCAGAATATTGTGCCATGTTATTGAGTTTTGGCCACTATCAGTCAAATTGATAATTAAATTTACAATTGTGTGTGTATTAGTTGCTCAGTTGTGCCCGACTCTTTGCAACCCCATGGTCTGTCCATAGAATTCTCTGGGCAAGAGTACTGGAGTGGATTGCCATTCCCTTCTCCAGGGGATCTTCCCCATCCAGATATCAAACCCAGGTCTCTTGCATTGCAGGCAGATTCTTTACTGTCTGAGCAACTAAGGAAGCTAAATTTACAATTAAATTGAAAATTTCTCTGTTCCCCCAAAAGCTTTGGAAGTAGTAGTGTTTTCACTCTTTTATTTGAGAAGAAACTGGAAATCATAAAAGTTCAGTCCTTATCCCAATTCTAATACTCTTCTTGTGGTTGAGCCTGGATTTGAACCTGTCTTTCTGATTTTAAGTTCCTGTGTATACACTCATGCATTCCCATGCACACATACACACTGGAAGCAAGAACATGATTGTTTAGAACTTAATGATCTTATCTCTCCCTACAAATTAGTAGTAAGGGATGATCAAAGGAAATGGAAAAGGAAAATATCAGATATTAATAGCAAATTAGAAAGAGGTTAGAGAGAAGAGGAATCTGGGGAAAAACTTTCTACTGAGTTATGTTTGTGAAGTGTATCACTCTGGGACAAGCTTTTCTCAGCATGCACGTTTTAAACCATTTTTACATGCCCCATGTTGCTTGTCAGCAGGGATTTGAAAGGGATAAATGTAACCCCTTGAGGTTTCACAGCTTTGCACTTTAAAGAAATGAGCAATCCTTCGCCAGTTATCAAAAACCAACATTTCTCAGAGAGATGGATGTAGCAACTTTTGGAATTACACAAGTGGAGGTAGCAAATGCTGGGCTCCAAAATCACTGCAGATAGTGACTGCAGCCACAAAATTTGAAGATGTTTGCTCCTTGGAAAGAAAACTATGACAAACCTAGACAGAATATTAAAATCAGAAAGAGACATCACTTTCCCCAAAAGGTCCATTTAAACAAAGCTATGGTTTTCCAGTAGTCATGTACAGATGTGAGACTTGGACCATAAAAAAAGTCGAGCATGGACGAATTGATGCTTTTGAATTGTGGTGCTTGAGAAGACTCTTGAGACTCCCTTGGGCAGTAAAGAGATCAAACCAATCAATACTAAAGGAAATCAACCCTGAATATTCATTGGAAGGACTGATGCTGAAGTTGAAGCTCTAGTACTTTGGACACCTAATGTGAAGAGCAAACACATTGGAAAAACCCTGAGGCTGGTAAAGATTGAAGGCAGGTGGAGAAGGGGGAGACAGAGGATGAGATGATTGGATGGCATCACTGAGTTGATGGACATGAGTTTGAGGAATCTCTGGGAGTTGGTGAGAGACAGGGAAGCCTGGTGTGCTGCAGTCCATGGTGTCACAAAGAGTCGACACCACTGAGTGACTAAACTGAACAGAAGATACTGAAAGATTGACCCATGGGGTCAATAAGTTTTGCCTGTGATCTACTTGCAGTTCAGTTTTCTTTGCCCAGAGCTGTTGCCTTAGTATTCTGGATCCTCCCTTCTCCCAAAATAAGCACCGGCTTTCTAAATTGACCTTTGGAGAAGCACTATTGCATGGATGAATCCTCAGGACCTGCAGCCCAAGCTCCATGCTTGCCATTGTACCTTTAGGAGACCTGCTTTCAAATTCCAGAGATGACAAACTCCACTTGCTCTCTTGGACATGGATGTGTTGGCTATTAATGGGTTTTTCTAAAGGAGACAGCTAGCATAGTGGTTGAGCCCACTGCCTCTGCTCACTATTGTGCTCTATCCCATCAGCTCTCCTGCCTGAAGAAATGGATCCTGACCACAGTAGGTGTGAAAAATTCTTCCTCTTAGAAAAGACAATCTAAGATTCCTGGCTTGTGACAGCTACAGTGCTGCTTGTTAGCTTAACAAAAGGAGAAGGAATGCTTCTTTGAAAATATTCAGTTACAAGTTAAGAAATATAACTTCCTGACATTGATAAACATCAATAAATATGGATTGAGCTAGGAAAATAAAACAATTTCAAATTCATAGACAATATTATCTAAACTTTTCTTATTGAGACCCCCATCAGAAAAAGAAGAATTTAAAGATTACCCACAGTATGTTGCTGGTGTTCAGCTGCTCAGTCATGTCATACTCAACTCTTTGCGACCCCATAAACTGCAGCATGCCAGGCTTCCCTGTCCTTCACTGTCTCCCAGAGTTTGCTGAAATCCATTTTTGTTGAGTCAGTGATGCCATCCAACAATCTCATCCTCTGTCAGCTGCTTTTTCTCCTGCCCTCAGTCTTTCCCAGCATCAGGGTCTTTTCCAATGAGTCAGCTCTTGGCATCAGGTGACCAAAGTACTGGAGCACTGGCTTCAGCATCAGTCCTTCCAGTGAATATTCAGGGTTGATTTCCTTAAGGATTTTCTGGTTTGATCTCCTCCCTGTCCAAGGAACTCTCAAGAGTCTTCTATAACACCACAGTTCAAAAGCATCAATTCTTCAGTGCTCATTCTTTATGGTCCAACATTCCCATCTGTACATGACTATTGGAAAAACCATAGCTTGGATTATAGGGACCTTTGTCGGAAAAGTGATATCTCTGCTTTTTAATACACTGCCTAGGTTTGACATAGCTTTTCTTCCAAGGAGCAAATGTCTTTTAATTTTGTGGCTGCAGTCACCATCCACAGTGATTTTGGAGGACAGGAAAATAAAGTCTGTCACTTTCCCCCCTTTTTATTTGTAAATTATACATGTGTGAGGACTTCCCTGGTGACTCAGATGGTAAAGAATCTGCCTGCAATCCAGGAGATCCAGGTTCAATGTCTGGGTTGGGAAGATCCCTTGGAGAAGGGAATGGCAACCCACTCCAGTATTCTTGCCTGGAAAATTCCATGGACAGAGGAGCGTGGTGGGCTACTGTCCATGGGGTCACAAAGAGTATTATAAAACATACACAAATACGCAGATTTTAAAAGGATGAACAAAAACTAAGTAGAAGAAGAATTTTATCCGCAAAAGACCATCCTGCATAGTTATGCATATCACAGATGTACCAGTCATGCTCCAGAGAGCTCTATTCTCAGACAGATGATCAGTTAAGAAAGTTCAAGATGCATTTCCTCTGCTGCTCCTTGCAGTCACTATTCAAACTCATATCACACTGAACTTTCTGATCTGGTCATCACTCCAACTTAACTGTGGTGTGAGATTACAGAGGCATTCAGAGAAATCGACGAGTTCTGTGCATGCAAATTTTTAACAGACTAAAACGAAGCAAACTGTGTGGTTGTTTCTGTTTCACACATAGGGGAACCTAAACAAAGCATGGGTAAAAGAAAGAAAGAGTTTTCATGATCTGTAAGAGCAGAGTCCCTTGGACTGCAAGGAGATCCAACCAGTCCATCCTAAAGGAAATCAGTCCTGAATATTCACTGGAAAGACTGATGCTGAAGCTGAAACTCCAATACTCTGGCCACCTGATGCAAACAGTTGACTCAGTGGAAAAGATCCTGATGCTGGGAAAGATTGAAGGCAACAGGAGAAGATGGTGGCAGACGATGAGACAGCTGGATGGTATCAATGGACTTAAATCTGAGCAAACTTTGGGAGATAGTGAAGGACAGAGAGGTCTGGCATGCTATAATCTATGGGGTCACAGAGTCAGACAAGTCTTGGCAACTGAACAACAAGATCAGTATTAGAAAGAATGCAAGAAATCAGGAGAGAGACATAAAACATGGCTGCCTGGTCCTAAGTAAGCAAGGCAAGTTCCACGGCATGTGTGCTCAATAAAACCTTTGTACACATGCCCAAATTCAGGCTTCCCATAATGTTCATGGATTGTGTCATCTAAAGCTATTAACAAATTGTTAATAGCTTAGTGCAAGAATTTTATCACAACTATGTATTTCCTACTTATATATCAGAAAGAAAAACCCGATATTCAACCCCTGCAAGTCTTTTGAACAGTGAAATTGGATTTTTAAATATGTGTTTACAAATAACTGGGATTATCATTACCTTGTAAATTCAAGTGGAGGAGCAGAGCACTGGGTTCATGTTTAGTTAGTTGTGGCAACTGGTTAGGATTTCCCTATTTTTCCCCTCCCAGAAAAGAACTATGAACAAAGATCTGCAAGCTTCCCAATCTATCATTCCAGTTCAGAAAATGTCATTTTTCTCCTTGACCAAAATGCCTCCCAGCTGTCTACTCCTGCCCTCAGCCCAGACAAATCTCAAACAGTTTTGCTCAGTGATAGGAAGACATCCTTTGTCTGACACTCCAGAATTGGTGTTAGGCTAAATGCTCAGGATAGCATGAAATAGCCAGTGAAAAATGAAAATATCCCAGTGACAACACAAGAGAATATTCTATTCTCTGAGGTACCAATTGCAAAAGGATAAAATACCAGACCCCAAGAATATGTGCTTTGTCAGGCCATATGTCTTCGCAATTGCCCTCGATGGTATAATCATGAAGGCAGGATTTCATCTCCCCCTAAATACTGTGCATATAATAATGGCTTTCAAAATTTTACAGCACATGCTTATGGTGGTCAAAGACCAGTAAGTTACTATTGATCATTCAAGAGAGCTGGAGTTTCATGAGAGTGACTTGAAGGATTTTGAGTCTGAACATGACTCAGATGAAGCCACAAGACTGACTGTGGTTTTCCTCTGTCTTCAAGATCACCACTGTCCCACAAGGCTGTGACACTGGATCAGCATATCTGTGGATGCTTCTGTTCTTCCAGATCTCATGAGGTTAATAAATGCATTTGTTTCTCTCTCCTCAGAGATATGGGTTTCCCCGGTGGTTCAGTGGTGAAGAGTCTGCCTGCAGTGCAGAGGCATGGGCTCGATCCCTGAATTGGGACAATCCCCTAGAGAAGGAAATGGCTACCCGTTTCTATATTCTTGCCTTGGAAATCCCATGGACAGAAGATCCAGGTGGGTTAGAGTCCATGAGGTGGCGAAAAATCAGACACAGCTTAGAGACTAGACAGTACCAACAACCTCAGAGACTCACACCTTAAAATCGGGTGGAAAAACCCATCAGGCGATGGCACCCACTCCAGTGCTCCTGCCTGGAAACTCCCATGGGCGGAGGAGCCTGGTGGGCTGCAGTCCACGGGGTCGCTATGAGTTGGACACGACTGAGCGACTTCACTGTCACTTTTCACTCTCATGCATTGGAGAAGGAAACGGCAACCCACGCCAGTGTTCTTGCCTGGAGAGTCCCAGGGACGGGGGAGCCTGGCGGGCTGCCGTCTATGGGGTCACACAGAGTCGGACACGACTGAAGTGACTTAGCAGCAGCAGCAGCAATGTGAGCAAATTAAGCCATTCCAGAACTATCTTTCACCCAAGAACCAAAAGGAAACAAGAGAAAGAATTGTGTCACCAACTAAGCTTAGAATTTAGCCAGGATGACCAATTATATATAAACTTGAAACACTGAAAATCAGAGTAATTGAAATGTGTATATTATCGACACATTTCTGTATGAAAGTACAGGATAACCTAATAACATTTGTATGTTACATTATCATTGTCAAATTGTGTGATATATTAGCCTTGTAAAGGCTCAACAAAAAACTTATACTTTTATATTTGTATAGCACATTATCATTGTAAAGTGGATAAAAATAGAAAACTGCAAGGAAGATAATAAATCATCCTTTATTCTAGTACTTGGTGATAACTTCCATTGATGACTTTTATTGTACAGACTATAAAATTTAGTTTCCTAGATTTTACTTTCACAATCAGAATATAGGCCCTTAAACATACTTTAATTGCTGCATAAAACAGTATTACATTGATATCGCATAATTTATTTACTCAACCTTTTCTATTCTAATATACTTATTCATTATTTGATTTAATATTCTATAAGGAAAATTTTAAAAAATAACATCTATTTATATTTTAGATTATTCATTCTAAGGATGTTATTACTTGGCTAAAAGCTATGGAGATTTTTAAGTCTCTTGATTATTAATACTAAATTGTTTTCAACAATAAAGTAATTTTAGCTATAATAATAATTATTTCAGGGGGAGAAATTATATGTAAATATTCAAAATATTTGACTCAGTAACCCTACTCTTTAGTGTTTTGACTGATGAAGACAGGGAAAATGGGAGGATAAAAGTAATCAAGAGGGAAGCTGGAAGTATTTTAATTTCTTAAGCATTTATATGTGTCAGCTTTCCTTACAGTGAATGGTCCTGTTCCTCAGATTCATATTTGCCTACCCATTAAAATAACCAATCAAGTAGCAGAGTCAAAATGATTTGTCCTCTTATTACCTCATCACTCATAAATAAATCATCCAATAAGTATTTTCATTTTTTAGTGAAAATATTTTAGGCCAATTCCAGTCAATAAATCAGTGGTTCTTCACTTTTTTATGATTGAGAATATGGAAATATATGAAAGCTATTGATTCTTCTAGAAAATGTACACACACACACACACACACACACACACACAGAATTTTGCTTCCATTGGCAGGGCTCCACAGATCCCAGGATGATCTTTCTGCAGTCCCCTCTATGTAGTCTTTTGATTAACAAGCCTAAGACAATAGCTCTTTGAAACATTTGAAAGAGAATAAAGAGACAATATTTTAATGCCATAACCAAATGTTTTATTCTTTAACATTCACAGAATCATCAAATTTTATTACTGGAAAAAATTATAATATTTGGTTAAGTAATCTACACATTTAGGGGAACACAAGTTCCCTTTAGAACATGATGAAAGCAGTTGGGAAAAAAATATGCACCTTTTCCCCCAGGGAGAAGTGCTCACAGTCACAGTCAGCCACAGCGATGACAGCACTGCTGGGTTCAAGTCATGGGTTCAAACTTCTGAATTCTCCCCTTAGTGTCCAAAGAGTCCACACTGGCAGTCATTGAGTTCCACTCCACCATCTGCTCAACTGTACAGATGAAAAAAACAAAGGCTAGAGTAGGTAAAAGGTTTGTTCCCACTCACAAAAGGAGTTGATAGCAATGCTGGAACTCTAGTCTACATTTTATGAGTTCTCAATTGATATAATTTGGGACCCATTTTACAGATCAGAAAATTGAATTCAAAGAAGGAAAATTACTTACCATCATCCTATTTCACATGACGAACAGCAGGAAAGAAAGTGACTACATTTTCAGGCTCTTGAGTTTATACCAGAGTTTATGGCCTTTTTCTTCCAAGAAGAAAATAAATTTGTTTTGGAAAATTACGTCTTAGGAATAGATCAGTTAACTGAAGGTGGTCAAGTTAGTTATTTTGTTCAGATAATGCATTTTCACTGAAATACTTTGTGATTAACTATAGAAACTTCATGTTTAAAAGCTGCACAGGTGTATTTGCATACCTGGGTAACTACCAGTGCAAGTGTTAGCTTCTCCAGTGTGCTTATCCAATTTGCATCAGCAAATACGAACTGACTTCTCACCGAGAGCTTGCCCTTTTGCCCTTTCAAGGTTGACCCTTCCAGTTCTGAAGTTGACAGTAATTATCTGGTTTAACTTTTGAATATGGAATGTCTACAATCAAAATTCTTCAAATAAATTAAATACTTCTTCCCTCAGGCCCACTAATTTACGCCACATATGGAAAGAAGATGTAAAAATGTCCTGGTTTTGATAAGGTCTTTTATAGATCCTAGTTTCCAATTTTGGAGCACTGAAGTGAGATGCCACAAATTGTCAGGAAGCCCACCTTCTTGAAACCAACATATCAATAAATATGTAGATAACCAGGTCCACTGGGCATCACTGCCCATCACCCATTAGTTGTTTAATCATATCACCACTCTCAGAATCATCAGAGGCAATTTAATCAAATGGTGCCTAGCCACTGGGTAATTGTTTTCTAGGCCTGTTAGAAAAATAAAGGTTGGCATGTATTAAATGCGTATCCTCTTGCCTGTTGATTGGTCTGCTAATTTCTTGTTTGTAATTCTTTGTTCTAGCTTTCAAGAGAAGGCTGAATTCCAGCCTAGTGAATCAGTACCCAGAGGGACAAATTAAAATAGAGAGCTATGTCAGGGGCCTCCAGGGTTGAGACCCTAGAAAACTCAGGTCATAAAGCTGAGGGGTCATCCACAAGGAGCCAGAATTCGTTTTCCTTTGCACATTTTCTGCTTTTCTGCTAGATACATTTGAGAGGTCTATTTGCTTTATATGGCCATATTCTGTCACTTATACAATGAAAATCAGGACAGTCCACACACAAAAGATAACTTTTGTGTCCATTTCAAAACTGACCTGAAACAATGGAGATGTACCTCTCAGGACTGCACGCGTGGTCAGCTGCTAGAGGAGAAAAATAAAGAAAATGTTGATTTTTAAAATATTTATGTATTTGTCTACATTGGGTCTTAATTGCAGCATGGGGATCAGTTCACTGGCCAGGGACCCAGCCTACGCCCCATGCATTGTGAATGCAGAGTCCGAGTGACTGGACCTCCGGGGAAGTTCCAAGAACGGGTTTGTGTGTATGCCAAGTCACTTCAGTCGTGTCCGACACTTTGCCACCCTATGGACTGTCGCCCACCAGGCTCCTCTGTCTATGGCATTATTCAGGCAAGAGTACTGGAGTGGGCTGCCATTCCCTCCTCCAGGGATCTTCCCGACCCAAGGATCCAACCTGCATCACAGTGAGTTCTTAACCACTAGTGTCACCTGAGAAGCCCCAAGAAAAGGTTTAAACACAAGGATTTTGATTCAGTTTAAAATCATTTCATCTTGTTATGGATTAACTAAAATGGCCACAAGTAGTTTTCAGCAGCTACATGCTTCTTTCTCCAGAGATCATTGACATACTCCTCCAATCCTACCATGTTGATGCTAATTAAGTGGGCAGATCATCAGACCATTGATAACAAGAAACATCACTGTAACTATCATATATTGTTTGACCAAATGGTGTGGTCTTTGGTAAAATTTTTGTTTAGAAGGGAGAGAAAGGAAAGAATCTTTTCCCACACGGATGTTCTTGCCACAGTGTGTCAGACTTCTAGTTATCTGAACTCAGAGAGACATGGGATGGGCAAAATTAGGTGGTCAGATCATGTAAGGGTTGAGTTCCTACTAAATGATGATCCTGAATGAACTTTTTCCTCACTGAGCTAAGCTCAAAGACTCTGATGCTGGGAAAGATTGAGGGCAGGAAGAGAAGGGGAAGACAGAGGATGAGATGGCTGGATGGCATCACCGACTCCATGCACATGGGTTTGGGTGAACTCCGGGAGTTGGTGATGGACAGGGAGGCCTGGCATGCTTCAGTCCATGGGGTCGCAAAGAGTCGGACACAACTGAGCGACTGAACTGAACTGAACTAAACTTAAGCTAACTCACTTGCAAAATGGAAACAGTGATATTTCCCTCATGATCCATTTCAAGGTTTCAGTGAGGAAACACATGGAGCATTTAGGGTAGCATTCTGCACACAGTAGAGGCTCAGTGAATGATAACCATTATCAGTAATAGAGTGTGAATGGTATTGTGAGATTCTTTTCCACTTGTATATAAACTTATGACATACTACAGCCTGAAGCTTGGCAGAAGTGAGATAGCCGACTTAAGTTCCGAGAGAGAATCTAAGGTCTTCCAGATGATCTGAGAGTGGCCAGGGCTCTGTATCCCCATCAACCTCCACCTGATACTGCAAGTGAGCCGGCTGGTATAGAACCCCAGGAACTCTCTATGATTATCTTCAAATAAAGCAGTCCTGGGAACCTTTTTACTTGAAGCAAGTTCTAACATGGACACAAATGGCATCTTTGGTGAGGGACAATTCCAGTTGTCATAGTGGAATTTCATGGCTGACAGAATTAATTTGGAACATCGAGCAGAAGATTTCATTGAATTTCTCTGTGGTGAAAAGAAATCTCATCAATTAGTTAGGTAATTTATTTAGTTTCTGGAAAAAAAAAAACCCAGTGATTCCTTTTTCAATTAAAAAAATGAAATAAAAGTTTTAGTCAGAAAATTTTCCAACTAGCAGAATAATTGCAGAGGTAATTCAAGCCAGAGTTCAAGCACAATGATTTATTTGAGCTGAGGAACTTTCCATATAATCACGCTTAATATACATTTTCTAGTTGTTGAGATACAACTGTATGAACATGCATGAATGTCCAAATTCAAATAAAGAACTATAAAATATGATTCAAGTCATATGCTTATTCTCCTTTCTTTAAAGAAGGACATGCAGAAAATAAATTGGGGTATGGATTCATAAAAGTCTGTATAAATGTATTTTAAAAAATTAATAGCCAGGTGACACCTGAAATGGGGTCTTTGTAATACCCCTCAAAAGATCTGGTCTCACCAGCCCTGAGGCTAGAAATGTTGGACAATCCAGCTGGTTGTAGTAAGATTTCAGAGCTGGTAGACACAATTACCTGAATTTCTCCACCCAGCTGGTGAGTTGGCTGGTCTAGGCACCGTGGACTGTAATGTACATGATGCATATGGAATAGAGAATAGAAATGATGATCTCATTCAACAACAACAAACAGTGAAAACTTGGCCTGCTCCATCACCCACTTTTAATTTATTTATTTACTGCATAAAGCATGTCAAATGGAGAAGGTGACGGCACTCCACTCCAGTACTCTTGCCTGGAAAATCCCATGGACGGAGAAGCCTGGGTAGGCTGCGGTCCATGGGCTTGCAAAGAGTCGGACATGACTGAGCGAGTTCCCTTTCGCTTTTCATTTTCATGCATTGGAGAAGGAAATGGCAACCCACTCCAGTGTTCTTGCCTGGAGAATCCCAGGGACAGAGGAGCCTGATGGGCTACCATCGATGGGGTCACACAGAGTTGGACACGACTGAAGTGACTTAGCAGCAGCAGCAAAGCATGTCAAAAGGTCTAGTCTTATCCCAGTTCAGAGCTATAGAAACCACTTCTGTGCTGATGAGTGTTTGAACCACCATCATGCTTATTGCCATCAATATTATCATCATTCTTATCACCTATCTACTGTGTAGCAGAAACTGTGCTGACTTTTACATACATTATACCATCTGAGTCTCCAAGTCATTTTGAGAATTCAGTTCAGTTCAGTTCAGTTACTCAGTCGTGTCCGACTCTTTGCGACCCCATGAATCGCAGCACGCCAGGCCTCCCTGTCCATCACCATCTTCTGGAGTTCACTCAGACTCAGTCCATCGAGTCAGTGATGCCATCCAGCCATCTCATCCTCGGTTGTCCCCTTCTCCTCCTGCCTCCAATCTCTCCCAACATCAGAGTCTTTTCCAATGAGTCAACTCTTCGCATGAGGTGGCCAAAGTACTGGCGCTTCAGCTTTAGCACCATTCCTTCCTAAGAAATCCCAGGGCTGATCTCCTTCAGAATGGACTGGTTGGATCTCCTCGCAGTCCAAGGGACTCTCAAGAGTCTTCTCCAACACCACAGTCCAAAAGTATCAATTCTTCGGCGCTCAGCCTTCTTCACAGCCCAACTCTCACATCCATACATGATCACAGGAAAAATCATAGCCTTGACTAGACGGACCTTAGTCAGCAAAGTAATATCTCTGCTTTTGAATATGCTATCTAGGTTGATCATAACTTTCCTTCCAAGGAGTTAGCGTCTTTTAATTTCATGGCTGCAGTCACCATCTGCAGTGATTTTGGGGCCCAAAAAATAAAGTCTGACACTGTTTCTACTGTTTCCCCATCTATTTCCCATGAAGTGATGGGACCAGATGCCATGATCTTCATTTTCTGAATGTTGAGCTTTAAGCCAACTTTTTCACTCTCCTCTTTCACTTTCATCAAGAGGCTTTTTAGTTCCTCTTCACTTTCTGCCATAAGGGTGGTGTCATCTGCATATCTGAGGTTATTGATATTTCTCCTGACAATCTTGATTCCAGCTTGTGTTTCTTCCAGCCCAGCGTTTCTCATGATGTACTCTGCATAGAAATTAAATAAGCAGGACGTACTCCTTTTCCTATTTGGAACCAGTCTGTTGTTCCATGTCCAGTTCTAACTGTTGCTTCCTGACCTGTATCCCCATTACAGCTAAGACACTGACATTCAGAAAGAGCCTTTTTGTACTTGACAGTCTGGATATAAGATAGAATGCCATTGTTTGTTTCATGAAAATTTACTTTGCTTCATTTTGCCACTTCTTTCATCAACATGCCTTCCACATATCAGTCACAGTATAGGCAGGTAGATAAAGGACTTATCTACAATCTACTGACCTGGGTTTAATTCCCAGCTCTTATTCCCACCTACTGAGCAATTGGCTTTGGGCATGTAGCTGCTAGCCTGACTGTGCTATCTTCCATTTAAAGATGAGGAAACTAGCACCTACTTTATAATAAACAGAGCAGGCATCAGTAAAACAGCTTTAATATTGCTGGACTTTCTTGTGGTAGAAGGGCCAGGTATCATGCACGCTCAGTTGTGTCCAACTCTTTTCAACTCTTTGGACTGTAGTCAGCCAGATGCTTCTGTCCATGGGATTTTTCAGGCAAGAACATTGGAGGAATTTTTTTCTGATGCAGTAATCGAACCCACATCTCATGTCTCCAGACTTGCAGGCAGATTCTTTACCCAGAGCCATTGGGGATGCTGGAGGAACCACAGTTCTCTCCAAAAATGAAGAGACATGATTGTTCACTACCTTAAGAACTTTTACAAAATATAGCTAATTTTTATTCATTTGCTTAAAAACAATAGACAGGTGGCCTATGGTAACTTTGAAGGAGCTTGTCAAAAAACCAATCAACCCCATGCCATTTTGATGCCGAAGTTTAAAGGAGGCCAGAAGTCACTGCTCTCTTCATCCTTTGGGTTAGAGTGGCAGTTCAGCCTCGCAGTGCCTCACACAGTCCCTGGGGCCTCTTTACAATGCCCCGGGTCTGTTCCTGCTACTTTCCTAAGAATTTTAACATTTCTGACAAATGGGGATGGATAGCATCAAAATTTGCCTCCCCAGAGGGAAGTTCACTTGTCAGTCTTCTGCCTTTTAATTACAAAAAAAAAATGCATATTTTTATTTTTTGAAAATATGTTTTTGCCAATTTGCACTTGGAAAGTCATAAATATATAAAAAGGGAATTTCCTTTTCTCTGAATAATTAGGAGAGAAAAATGTAGCTTTTGGTCACGGCACATCTGCTTTAGTTTTTTCAGTTATGTATTTAAAGGGAAAGGCTGTCAAAGGAACCAGTCCTTTTTGTACACTCACAAAATGCTGGACTCCTAAAGTTTATGTATTTGTAAACTTTAAACGGATCCTGGATAAACTGACCTTGTATAAAAGGTATTATTATCATTTCCATGTGATAACAACAATTTTATTTGTATGTATTCACTTTGTATTTATAATAATTTTGTTTGAAAATAAATGTACTTGCATTTATTTGTAATTCAGACATGTACTGGGAAAGTATCTGATATGGCTGAGATCTTATATTTAAGATGAGGGAACTCAAAGAGGTTAAATATCTTGCCTTGTTAGAGGATAAATGCCCAGGGTGGCACAGTGATAAATACTACAGCCAATGATTTGGGGTCCAAGCCTCACCTTCCTTTCCCCCAGTGCAATACTTCCTTTTTAATCTGGCTTGTTTAAATTTCTTTCTCCTTAATTCAGAAAACATGTTAAGTGATAAATATATTTGATTGACTTAATATAGACGCTGCTTGAAATCTTACACGCAGGATTTCTTTTGGTCACTGGACTCTCTGGGACACTTGAGCAGAGCAGACTGGACCCAGTGTGGGTTAAGGAGGGTCACTGTAGAACCTGATACTTCAGTACTGGGATGGAGCTTTGAGGACTGAGAGGTCCAATGCTTCCATCTTTGGTTATTTCTGACTTAAAGGCTTTCTGACTGTTGCTGTTTACTCATTAAGTCATTTGTAACCCTTTGCGACCCCATGGACTATAGCCCACCAGGGTCCTCCGTCCATGGGATTTCCCAGGCCAGAATACTGGAGTGGGTTGTCATTTCCTTCTCCAGGGGATCTTCCCGACCTGGGGATTGAACCAGTGTCTCCTACATTGCAGACAGAATCTTTACCATCTGAGCACCTGGGAAGCCTTTTGACTTTGAACATAACTAAATAGCATTTAATCTTATTATCTCGTATTATAGAAAATGTTATCAAGTATTTCTTTGCCAAGCTAGCATCTGATAGTAACTCCGTGTTTGTCTCTGGGACAGATTGAAAGAGTGGTCAATTCTCTCCCCTCCCTTTGTCCATTCATTTCCCCAAGTAAGTGTGCAGTCGCTTCCACAGAAGCAGAGTGTGCTTCTCCACCCCCGACTTTGAACTTGGCCAGATTACTTCTTTGTAGGTTATTTGGCTCAGCACAAGCAGGGGATTGCACTGTGTTCATGCCCCTGGGCTCACCTGCTTGCGTTTCTGCCACACACATATCAGCTTCCTTCAAGTAGTTCCTCTTGAGCCCCAGAAGGTCTATGTGTGGAGCTCAGCGAAGCCCAAGCCATAGTAAGGTAAGAAGCCAAGTCCAGCCGGACCCACTTCTTGAAGCAGAGTGGCCCAACCGACCCCCAGGTAACCCTTAGCAGAATAACAGACACAAAAGAAAATAAATACTTACCGCATCCTTCATGATCTTGTGGTTGTTGCTCCATAGTAACTGATGATCAGTAGAGCCTCTGATTATATTCTGATGATAAAGTACAATAGTACAACTGTAAAATGGATAGCTATCACTGATCTAACGTTTATAAATCTCAGGGTTTTTACAAATGAGCAATTTCCAGAATATCTGTGTGTTACTGTTCTCTTACAGAAATTAGGCTCCCGTTTAAAATAAGATTTAGAAAATATGACTGTTGGTTGAAGAGGTGACCAAGAAGAAAAGAATTACTTTCTACAACATTATTATGTGTTTTATCCAAGTACTGGAAAAAAAAAAATCTCTCATTTGTTCATTGATATATTCCACAAACTGCACCATTATGGGACAGGTAGTAGCTTTATCCAGATGAACTGCCCAGGTGCCAAAAAAGCTTCCAGCTTAAAAGAGAGATGGAGATTCAAATGAACAATTGGTCTATAACCTGATAAAAGGCTAAAACGGGCACGTGAATTGTATAAAATTTGAAGAAAGCTTTTAAATAACAATAGCTGAAATGGACTGTGTACGTATTGCAAACTCAGTACTGATCTGGTCCTTTATACCAATTGTCTTATTTAATCTTTCAAACTCTCTGAAATAAAGTGGAAATAACTAATACTACTTCCATTTTACAGACAAAGAAACGAAGGTCCACAAAGGTCAAGCCACTTGTCCTGGGTCAGATAACCTATAATGGTAGTGGCTGCATTGGAACTTGCACAGCCTGATTCCAGAGCCCAAGTTCATCACTGGTATACCACAGACTGGAGATCAGGTTATACCTGAGCCGATTCTTAAAGGATAAATGAAAGGGCTGCAGCAAATAGCCACATTGTTTGGGGTGGTTTCTGGTAGACACAGCAGGCTGGCCAGACTCAACATCCTAGCACCTGAGGAGACTCTTGATTCACCCTGATGTTCATATCTACAGGGGCCCAAAGTTCTTTCTTTTGAGAATCACGCTAAATATTTAACCAACAATCTTATTTCTCCGTCCTATTCACAGAGAATTCTGACTCACATATTTTCCATCTTTCTTTATTCTACAAACTGCCCATGTCCACAGGAATGACACAGTCCATATCTTGACGTGTAGCTCTTGACTCCAGCTCACCCTCACCTCTATTTTATAGTTTGATGACCTTAACTTTGACTTATCACTATCAGGAACTGTGCTACCCATTAAAAAGTAACTATCCCATTCTCTGACCACAAACTCTGTAATTATAGTTCTCTAGATCTCCAGTTCTTTCAATCTGCACACAATACCACATTCCCTAGAATCTTTCTTGAACTTCTTTTAGTCTGCTCTACTTTTGTCACTTATTTTAATATATCTCCTGACTTAGGAAGCACATTTCCTCAATCCTTTGGCCCTTTTAACACCTCGTCTCCCTACGATATCCAATTAAAACACTCACATCAGTGGACCAGTTATGGTCAGCTGTGTCCCGCTACAAATTTGTGACTCTTCAATAGAACTAGATTGTGCAGCAGGCAATTATCTGTATTTGTGTATTAAGTCATCTCTCCCTTCTTTACTGAAGTTATTTCAAATTTTTATCTAAGTTGTGGGTTGAATTATGTATCTTTAAAATATATATATTGAAGTCCTACTCCCAGTACCTCAAAATGCAACTGTATATTACAGGCAAGAATACCTAGTGGATTGCCAGTCTCTTCTCCAGGGCATCTTGCAGACAGATTCTTTGCCATCTGAGCCACCAGGGAAGCCCATATATTAAGATAGGGCCTTTAATGGGAAATAGATGGGGAAACAGTAGAAACAGTGTCAGACTATTTTTGGGGGCTCCAAAATCACTGCAGATGGTGACTGCAGCCATGAAATTAAAAGACGCTTACTCCTTGGAAGGAAAGTTATGACCAACCCAGATAGTATATTCAAAAGCAGAGACATTACTTTGCCAACTAAGGTCCGTCTAGTCAAGGCTATGGTTTTTCCTGTGGTCATGTATGGATGTGAGAGTTGGACTGTGAAGAAGGCTGAGCGCAGAAGAATTGATGATTTTGAACTGTGGTGTTGGAGAAAACTCTTGAGAGTCCCTTGGACTGCAAGGAGATCCAACCAGTCCATTCTGAAGGAGATCAGCCCTGGGATTTCTTTGGAAGGAATGGTGCTAAAGCTGAAGCTCCAGTACTTTGACCACCTCATGCGAAGAGTTGACTCATTGGAAAAGACCCTGATGCTGGAAGGGATTGGGGGCAGGAGGAGAAGGGGGCGACCAAAGATGAGATGGCTGGATGGCATCACGACTCGTTGGTCGTGAGTCTGAGTGAACTCCGGGAGTTGGTGATGGACAGGGAGACCTGGCGTGCTGCGATTCATGGGGTCGCAGAGTTAGACACGACTGAGTAACTGAACTGAACTGAACTGAAGAGGTAATTAAGCTAATGTGAGATCATAAGAGTAAACCCTAATCACATATGACCAGCGTTTTTATAAGAAGACTAAACTTGGACACAGATCCACACAGAGGGTAGAGCATATAGAGACTTAGGGAAAAGGTATCCATCTACAAGCCCAAGGGAAAGATCTCAGAAGAAACCAATCCTTCTAAAACCTTGATCTCAGACTTCTAGCCTCCGAAATGTAAGAAAATTAATTTCTGCTTTTGTAGCCACCCAATCTGCGGTACTTTGTTAGGACAGCCCAAGAAAATTTATGCAATTGTTATTGAAACTGAGTTCATGTGCCCAGTGCACAGTGATGCCAAACAAACCAACACCTTGATGTCTGGAGCAGAGAAAGCCTTATTGTGAGGGCCAAGTAAGGGCAATGAGCAGCTCATGCTTAAAAAGCCCAAACGCCCTGCTGGTTTCCAGGGAAGAGCTTTTAGAGGCAAAATTAGGGGAGAAGGCTGCTGGTGTGTGACTTTCCTCTGATTGGTCACTGGTGGGTCACCGAGTGGTGTTTCAGGAGTCTCAATCATTGCCTTCTAGTTCCAACCAGTCTAGGTTCCACACGCTTGTGTGTAGCTTGAAGTTAGCATCACCCACTAGGGTGGAGGCATTAGTTCCTGTAGAAAAACTCAAGAGAGCTGTATCAGATTGTTACGTGTATCTCTTGAGGAAGAACTTGGACTGTAGTTGATCATCGTTTTTCTTGACTACTTTCCCTTTGTTTCTGCATTCCCCCAATCCCCTAATTTGAACTCTTTGAATCTGCCCTTTGGAACTCAGGAAACATCTCAAAGGCTAAAAGCCTCTTCCCTACATATAAGAAACAGGAGACCTGGGAAGACTTTTGGACCCAAGAGGTTTCTGCGTGGTTTCCAATCAGCCCCTATACATCTCCCATTTCTTTTTCTCTTTTGTGTAGCAAGTAAGCTCATCTCCTATTTTGGGGGGAACATAGGTGATTTCATGCCTGAATTCTAACTGCCTACTGTTATACCTACAAAACCCATTCTTTTCACTTTCTGTCTCAAAGAAAGAACACCTTCTAACTCTTCTCAAAGCTGACCTTCTATTTTTCACTTTGGAGCATACGTCCTCTGGGGAGATTCCAGTTCAGGAACTGTTGACCAAAATCACCTGCCTTGACCAGGCATGATGACAACCACTTGCACATGTTGTCTCAAAACAGGAGGTTCTGACAAGGAATATGGTGTTGTCACCAAAAATGAACTGGAACAATCCACCAGCAGGAAGAAGGAGACTCCAGCCCATAATATTGTTTTACCATCTTCCCTCTGGAATTCACCTTGGCTGAGAGATGCACATACAACCGGGAAGGATACTGGGTCAGACCAAATATAGGTCAAGCAGGATGACTGACCAGACACAACCTAGCAATGAACCTCATTACCATAAAGCCTAAGACGGCGCACATGGCAGGTTCTCCTGCGTTCCCTCACCTGCCGCTCTCCCCTGGAGCTCCCCTTCCCGTGAAAGTCATTTTTCAGTATGTGTGTCTTCTCAGACAACTTATTTCTGAGTGTTAGACAAGACTACTCTCAGACCCTGGGATGAATGGGTCCCCTTTCCTGAAACAATTCCATCCATGATTGCGTCCCTCTCCTTTCTCCTAAACATTCCCATATTTCTTGCCAACCAAGAGTTATGCTAACATTACAGCTATACTTTAAACAGTGATATAAATAAAATCTTACTCCATCTTATAATACCCTAAAGAAATGATTATACATTCTCTTTCTTGTCCCAGTCAAATCTCTTTAAAAAAAGAAGTCAATATATCCTCCTCCGCCCATGACCCACTGAATCTAGCCAATATCCATTTCAGTTCAGTTCAGTCACGCAGTCGTGTCCAACTCTTTGCGACCCCATGAATCGCACACGCCAGGCCTCCCTGTCCATCACCATCACCCGAAGTTCACTCAGACTCACGTCCATTGAGTCCATGATGCCATCCAGCCATCTCATCCTCGGTCATCCCCTTCTCCTCCTGCCCCCAATCCCGCCCAGCATCAGAGTCTTTTCCAATAAGTCAACTCTTCGCATAAGGCACTGAAACTGCTTTGACAAGTCAACCTAGACTTCAAAAAAATGGGGTATGTTTCCATTCCAGTCTTTTTTGACTCCTCTTGTTCTCAAACTGTCCACTTTCTTTCCTCTTATGCTTTGTTTTCCTTCCTAACTTCCTAACAGAAAGACTGTTCATTCTCTACTTACTTCTAATGTCTCTTATTTCTTCTTATTTTTATATCTGTTGATGTCTCTGTGAATTCTGCTTTCCTCCTTCTTCTTATTTCATTTTTATTCTCCTTTTCCTCTACTAATGTCTATCCTATATTCTACCAGAATTTCAACCCCTTGGAGTCATCCTGATGACTATGTTTTTTTCCTCCAGTAACTATACTGTAGTGATTAAGAATGCAACTTCAATAGCCAAATTATTGGATTTACCTTATGGCTCCACTACTTCCTAGCCTTGGGACCATCAGGAAGTCACTTAACCTCTCTATTTGACTTTTTAGTCATCTTAAAGTGGGTTTGATTGTTTTGAGGATGAAATGAGTTCAAATATGCTAAGCACTTAGAAATTTCTGGAACTTAACAGACCTCTAGTAAGTGTTATCTATTATTAAGTAACTGTCCAGAATCCAATTCTATATTTAAAACCATAACCATCCCTGGATGTCCCATGAGTACCTCAAAATCTTATCTCAAGCTGAAGTCATCATCTCCTCACCACACAATTTTTTTTTACCCTGGATACTTTCTTTGAAAGATTTGTATCACTGTTTCCAGATAAGAAGCCAGAGTGTGGCTATCAGCTGAGATTTCTTCCGTCTCCTTCCTATCCACCTTTCAATAGCTACCAAATCCTATTATTTGTATTGTCTACTTTCCCTCCGCCTGTCTCTTCCCTTTCAATGCTGCTACTGCTGTGATGCAGGTCTGCTTATTTGATGTGTGTGGTTATGCTGGGGGAGTGAGCATATAGACCATTTCAACTAACATCCCTTGACTGGCTCCATTCTTCCAGAACGTTATTCACTTGGCACTCAGGTTATGCTTTTAACAACAAACATTCATATCACTCCTCTGTTTGAATCCCTTCAAGAGCTCTTCATCAGCTTCAACATAGTGTCCATCCTTTCAGGCTAATTTACAAGCCCCTCCACCCCCATCCCGATTTAAACAAGGCTCTCTCGACCTTTCCAGCTTAAACTCCCATCACCTCCCCAAAGTGCCCCTACAGTTCAGTTAAATTCAGTCACTTGCACCTGATGATTCCTGTTATTTTTCAAATGCCTTCTTCCCACCTACAATATAGCTCTAATTTATTATTAGGCTAAGTATGAAGCTCAAATAAAAGTCCTAAATATGTAAGCAAAAATAAATTCAGATGAAAGGAAAACCTAGGTATAGTAAAACTATCTTGATGAATTAATAATCTAATTATATAAAATCAAAAATATTTTGATTTCTTGTAATTGTCACTAATTTCTCTCCATTTAACAGAAAACTTCTTTTGAAAATACATTTTCCTTTCCCCCTCTTTTTACAGCTTGATTCACATTATTATTTCATTTGGCAATCCCTCTCCCAAAACTAGGCTTTCTAGGTGGTGCTAGTTGGTAAAGAACCCACCTAACAATGAGGGAGACTTAAAAGATGTCAGTTTGATTCTTGGGTCGGGAAGATCCTCTGGAGGAGGGCATGGCAATCCTCTCCAGTATCCTTGCCTGGAGAATCTCATGAACAAAGGAACCTGGTGGGCTACAGTCCATAGTGTCGAGAAGAGTCGGACAGTCTGGAGTGACTTAGCATGCATGCACACACACTTCCAATATTAAGATGAAAACACTCTGAATTTAGTTACAGCAAAAATGAATTCAATTTTGGAAAAAAAAGTAGAATCAAATATCTTGATAAACAGAAAACAAAAACAATGAATAATAGCATTGGAGTTGCCTTCATAATTGCCGTGTGTGTGTGTGTGTGTGTGCCTACATTTGTGTTCAAACCTATACATTTATTACATCAGTAATAAGAAAAATATGTCTAAAAATGAAATAATTACCAGGCAGTCAACAACTTAAAATATGTAATGGGATCCACATACATGGTCTCTTAGCATAAAACACTTGGAGTTAAGTGTTACTGAATGCAAATGCGGAGACACCTGCTAGTTCAATGTGTACTTTAGCACAGACCCCCTGGGGATCTGCTATATTCTTGCCAGATGTAACTTTTAGATTTTCCCTCTGGTTTAGATAGCATAACGTAGTAGAAACAGCCATATGACTTGGGGACTTTCTCAGTATCAGTGTTGATAGAATTACATTTGAACTTAACTCTCTTTAACAGGATTTGAGGAATCTTCCCACATCTCAGAGTGCGTGATTGTAAGTGTTTCATTCTTGGCTTCAAGCACCCAGGCTTTCTCTGTCTTTTCTTTTCCCAACCAGTTCCCTGGCTCTGTCCCCACACATCTCTCTATTTATCTCTATGAATGCTACTGCTTTGTTTATAGTATAGGTGACAAGACACAAACCAGGATTTGGAAAGAGTGTGTGGGATGGAACTGACTTCAAGTTGCCTTTTAGGAAATGTGCTATAATTGTAACATTTGATTCTGGCATTTTGTAGTCTGCAGCCCCCTCATCTTATGCTATGTGTGAATTCCAGTCGGGTGATTCATCCTGACATGGGAGTTCTTTGCTTCTTCTACTGCAAAAATGTGAGAGAATGAGGGGAGAAGTGTCTCATTCCTTCTGATTTCTCTAAGTAATCTTTATTTTTTTCCCATAGCTGGGAAAGAGATTTTCCGATGAGAAATCTTACAGTTATGACATAACAATCCCATGTTTCACAACCCAACTCACTTTTCTGGTTGCTCTTTTCTACCCTATTTCTCACAATTCAAAGTAAATTGTGAGATTACAAGGCTCGGAAAGAGGAAAACTGCATATTACAGCCTTGATAACCCTTCATGGAGAACAAGTCACAACTGTGCCACAAATTCCAATTTTAGAGTTGGATTCAACAACAAGAGTGAATAGAAGAAACACAGGAAAGCAGATATGTGTTTTTAAATCATCCTGACCAGAAATGTTTATCTAGAAACATTGGGCTCCAACGAGATGTCTATCATCTCCTTCTTTGCATATATTCCAGTTTGGACAGAATAGTCCTTATCTATTATCTAAGTACTTTTACAACCTTATTTTGGAAAGGTCTCCCTGGTCACACGTACATTAAATTAGAGAGGAAGGCAGTTGATTGCATAGTTTTTTTAACCGAAATAGTTTCTGTAAAACAATGCAGAATTATATTTATACCATCACTTCCAAAGACAAAGATAAATGCAATTGTCACAGCTACTGGGATTGGGATTGAAAGCCTCTTTGTTTCATGGGAAATACATATATTTCATAACCCAGATAAAGCAATGTGCTGAAGGTAAAACTAAAATGGCTAAGGCAAATAATCTACCAGAGGTTAAATATTTTGAATTAGGACACTATATTTGTACACAGTCTGATTTCAAGCAAGTATTTAAAAGTCATAAGAATGTGCTGTCCTTCACTTTCAGAGATTCTGTAATAGATAAAATATCACAAAGAAGTTTTCACATCCAGCATGTCACTTCTCTATACTTACTGGTATATAGCCTTCAAATCTATACCCCATTTCTACCTGTTTCCATGATCACTGGTATAGGATTTCACTATTTTTTATTGGTAGTGGTGATGGTTTAGTTGCCAAGTCCTACTCATTGTGACCCCATTGACTGTAGCCTGCCAGACTCCTCTGTACATGGAATTCTCCAGGCAAGAATACTGGAGTGAGTTGCCATCTTCTTCTCCAGGGGATCTTCCCAAGCAGGGATTGAACCCTGTCTCCAGGATTGCAAGCAGTCTCCTGCATTGCAGTAGGTTTCTTGACCAGCTGAGCCACTGAGGAAGCTTGTTTTATTTTCTTAGTCTTCATCTTGTCTTCTTGCCTTCAAATTTCTCCAGCTCTTTTCTACAACCACCAAGCCTCTCCTTGTGCCTGAATTAATTTAAAAAATTAGTGAGGATTTTTTGTTGTTGTTGTTGGAAGTGACAAAACTCTGTTTAAAATTATCTAAACTGGGACAATTTTGGTGGTTCAGTGGTTAAGACTCTGAATTTCCAATGCAGAGGGCATGGGTTTGATCCCCGGGCAGGGAACAAAGATCTCGCATACCTTATGGTGTGGCAGTAAATAAATAAGTAAAAGCATCTAAACTGAAAAGGGAATTTACTGAGCCATGCAAATGGGGAATGTGCATGGTTGCTACAGATCTGGCTCTCAAAGGATATTATCAGGACTGTGTGAGTCTCTTAATTTCATGAGCTTGATTAATTATGCTTGCCTCTTTCACAGATAGAATTTCTCAATGTGATAAGAAGATGTTTTCAAGAACCCTAACCTAAATTTCACTCTACCCAATCACCCTAATAGAAAAAAATATTTTTGGTGAGGGTGCAGGTGGGGGGAAGAATACTTGGGAAACGTTATGGCTAGTTCCACGTGGTTTATATTTCACTCTTGAATAATCAAATGTTATGTCCATGAGCATGGGGCCATTCAAATGGATAAATCTGGATGAGAGGCCAGAATTAGAACTCTATCAAATGTCCAATACACAATAATCAATGTAATAAATGAACAGACACGTAGAGGAACTATGCAACATGATGAAAAAGTAAAAAGCAACTAACAGTAAATGTTACAGGTATTCCAAATATTGGTATTATAAAACATACAGTTTAAACTAACTATATTTACCATGTTCAAGGAGATGAAAGACATAATGGAACACACAGGCAAAGAACTGAAAATTATAAAAATGAACCCAATTAGAAATGTGAATTAGATTAATGACTTGATTGGTTTAAGGAGAGAGTGGACACAGCTAAAGAGAGTTTATGAACTTGATACTAGTTTGAAAGAGCATGTACTGATATGAACAGAAAAACAAAATGTTATAAGAAATAATGAGATATGTAGCATGAGCATGCATGCTCAGTTATTCAGTCATGTCTGACTCTGTGACCCCGTGGACTATAGCCCACAGGCTCCTCTGTCCTTGGGAGTCTCTAGGCAAGAATACTGGAGTGGGTTGCCATGGCTTCCTCCAGGGGATCTTGCTGACCCAGGGATCGAACCCAAATCTCCTGCAGCTTCTCCATTGCAGGCAGATTAATTATCACTGAGCTTCCTTGGAAGCTCCAAAATATAGCATTAATTTCATCAGGTAAATAGTATAGGATAATCTTCATGCAGAAAAAAATGATTACATATGGAATCTCAGAAATGCAGAAAGAAACAAAAAGCAGTAGCCAAATGGTGAGCTGGTGAGCAAATAAAAATAATTATAGTACATACTTAACCATGATAATTGTAATAGTTTGTGATTTTAAAATACAAATTATTAAAATACACAAAAAGTGTGATATAAAAGTTAGGAAATACAATGATCTAATTTCCTTTTACTGCCTTGTAAGAGGGTAATAATGACTAAAATTTGATTGTGAAAACTCAAGCAGTCATAGTGTGATTCTATGACAACTATAAGAAAATTGTAAAAGGTACAATTTGCAAGGTAATAGAGAAAAATTTGGATTAATAAAAGATAACTAATCAATATAAAAACATGAGAGTAGAAAAAAGGGACATGAAATTAGCAAATGATATGTTTAATCTCAGATATATGAGAAAATATATTGAATATAAGTTGACTAAATTATTTGATTAAAATACAAAGATTACTAGTCTTTCAGAAACACTAAGAATCAAATTCTGTACTGTGTAGAAAAAACATCTAAAGCATAGGGATATAGAAATATTTAAAACAAATGAGTGATAAAAAACACAATACAAATACTAACTAAAAGAATATTTTCATGTTATATTTAAACAAAGTAGAATTTACAATAAAATACTAATACAGATTACAAAGGATAATTTTGATAATAAAAGTGTCATTAAATGGTCTCTCAAGTGGGATGATAACAATTTTGATATGAATTGCATTTTATTTGTAGATTGCTTTGGGCATTTTAACAATATTAATTCTTCCAATCTCTTGAGCACAAAATATATTTCCATTTATTTTTGCCTTCTCAATTATTTTTATCAATATCTTAAGAGTTTCAATATCTTCACCTCCTTGGCTAAATTTTTTCATAGGTTTTTTTTTTTTAATGTTGAAATTTTGTATCATAAATAGATGTCACATTTTGCCAAATGCTTTTCCTCCATCTATTGAGGTGATTATATGATGTTTATCCTTCATTTAGTTAACATGGCATATCATGATGATTGATTTGCAGATACTGAGCCATCCTTGCATCCCTGGGATAATTCTCACTTGATCATAATTTAAGATTCTTTCAGTGTATTGTTGAATTCTGTTTGATATTTTGTTGAAGATTTTTACATTTATGTTTATCAGAGATATAGGCCAGTGATTTCTTTTTCTTTTTTTCCTTGTGGTATCTTCCTCTGGTTTTGGTAGCAGACTGATCTTGCATTGTAAAACAAATGTGAAAGTATTGCCTCTCTACACGTTTTTTTTGTGGGGTTGGGTGGGGGGTATTGATTCTTGTTTGAATGCTTGGTAGAATTCACCAGTAAAGCCATCTGGTCTTGGAATTTGTTTTTTTTGAAAGTTTTTAATTACTTATTCTATGTTCACTAGTAATTCTTATACTCAGATTTTGTGTTTCATCATGATTCAATCCTGGGAATCTATGTGTTTTTAGGAATGCATCCATTTATTCTAGGTTGTTCAATTCATTGGTATATAATTGTTCATAGTGATCTCTTATGATCCTGTGTATTTCTGTGGTATCAATTGTAGTGTCCTTTCCTTCATTTCTGACTTTATTTATCTGCACTCTATTTTTTGTAAGTCCAGCTAAATGTTTGTCAATTTTGTTTACCTTTACAATGGACTTCCCTGGTGGCTCAGACAATAAAGCATCTGTCTACAATGCGGGAGACCGGATTCTATCTCTAGGTTGGGAAGATCCCCTGGAGAAGGAAATGGCAATCCATTCCAGGACTATTGCCTGGAAAATCCCATGGACAGAGGAGCCTGGTAGGCTACAGTCCATGGGGTCCCAAAGAGTCGGACATAACTGAGTGACTTCACTTTCACTTTACAAAGAGCTAGCTTTTATTTTCATTCATCTTTTCTATTTTCTTTATCAGTCTCTATTTCATTTGTATATGTTCTGGTCTTTGCTATTTCTTTCCTTCACTCATTTTGAGCTTTTTAATTTTTTTTTCTAGTCCCTCGATGTGTAAAGTGAGATTAATTTTTTTTCCATGCAAAAGGCATGTATCTTTATGAAGTTTCCTTTTTAGAGCTGATTTTGTTGCATCTCATAAATTTTGATATGTTGTATTTCCATTTTAATTTGTCTCAAGGTATTTTTTATTTCTCCTTCACTATTTTTATTGAAGTTGTCTAGTAGCATGTTGTTTGATCTCTACATATTCGTGACTTTTTTCTAGTTCTTTCCTTGGAATTGTTTCTAGTTTTATACCATTATTGTAGGGAAGAATGCTTGATATGATTTCAAACCTCTTAAATTTATTAAGAATTTGTTTTGTGGCTTAGATTTAGATCTTATGATCTATCATGGAGAGTGTTTCATGTGCGTTGAGAAAAATGTGTATTCTATGACTTTTGGATGAAATGTTCACTACATATCTATTAAGTCACTTTATTCCAATGTTTTGTTTAAGGCACATATTTCCTTATTGGTTTTCTGTCTGGATAATTTATACATTGATGTAAGCAGGGTATTAAAATCCTCTAATATTATACTACTGTCTTTTTTACCTTTTACATCTGTTAATATTAGTTTTATAAATATAAGTGCTCCTAATTTGGGTACATATTTACAATGCAATATCCTCATGTTGGATTCACCCTTTTATCACTATATAATGTCCTTTTTTTATCTTTTCTTATAATCTTTGTTTTAAAGTCTATTGTTTTTCTGAAATAAGTGTAGCACCTCAGACTTATTTTGATTTTCTTTTCATGAAACATCTTTTTCTGTCCCTCCTCTTTCAGTCTGTGTCTGTCCTTACTGAAACAAGTCTCTTGTAGGAGCGTATAGGTGTAGATGGGTCTGGTCTTTTACCCATTCAGCCACTCCATGTTTTTGATCCTAAATTTTTGACAGGTTTTATTAAATCTCACTAGGAAAATATTTGTTTCATCTAACAAGATGCAATTGCTTCTAAAGAGACATCTTCTCATGACCTAGATTTTTCTGGGCTAAAATGCATTCTGTGTTCTAAGTATTCCTTCCTTTGCCACTGTATAATCATGTGTCCAAACCAGTCATCCACCACAAGCCTTGGGCTGAAAGTTAGTAATCTGTCAGTACTTAAAGAATGCTATCTTATTATTGGTGTATTGAGTCAAAGTGAGATTTATTTTTCCAATCAATAGATGTCTGCATCAAAAAGTGTGTTCATTCTTCTCACCAATGTCATTTCACGAGAGAGAGCAGAAGATATTCAGTCATAATAGGCTGTGATCTCTTACAAATAAATGACAACCATTAAGTGTTTGGCACACATATGCTAGTGACTATGATCTGTAAAGTCGGTGAGCAAATTTCCCACAATACTTGACAACCTAAGCCTTTCAAATATATCCTATGCTTGCCATGAATGGTAGTTTTAGAGGGAACAAATAACACAGTAAATTATAATCAACTCTTCAAACTTGGTATGTTGTAAAAGGACCTTTTTATTTATACTTTATCTTCACAGGATAATTCTCAGAATAAATGGTGAAATATAGGTATTAAAGAAATGAGGGAATAAACTTTTTCTTTCCCCCATCACTGAGGTTTTCTTAAAGCCCGAGTGTCCTCTATTACTCATTCTCTCTGACTGAATTTCCTTTTATTGGAGTATCCGAATCTCATCACTGATAAGTAAAGAGTGTCTATGGATCAGTTAAGGCTTGAAGATTCGTTTAATTTATGTTTATGTGTCTGTTTCACCAGTGACCATGTGAAACTATGGTTCTGGTTCTGGTCTAGCTTTATTTATAGCCTATGCCCACTCTCCTCCACCATTTCTTTTCACAACGGTATGTTGACTATTTAATATGTACTTATATTTATGCTATGAACTTGGAGATACAAAGATGAGTAAAATAATTTCTCTTCCCTCAAAGAGTTTCTAGGCCTGGGGGACATTCACGGATAAAAATAGCTACTCACGGTCACCAATAAGATTCTTCCCTTCTTACATTCACTTACATAATTCTAGAAGCAAGTAGTAATGCAAAAGACCCCTAAAGTTCACTGTAAATATTCACTGAAAAGGAAAGCAAAATACTTCTTCTGTGTTATCAAGGTATTTAACAACTCCAGATAGAAATAAAACTGTCTGGTTGGCAAATTGACAATTTTAACAATAATCTAGTCTTCAAAAGATTATATATATTTTGTTAGATATGCTTTAAAAGTCATTGAATTTAAACTAAATATTTTGATACTGAATATTTGTAAGTTGCCAATGAGACAATTTTGGCCATATTACTATTATTTTTGACCTAGCAAGTACTTAAAATTTTCTTTCATGGTTTTATGAAGAGATATTTTTACATATATATATTCATCTTAATTTTTTTTAAATTGAAAATGATCATTAGTCTATGTCCTGCACCTTGACAGAAAAGTACACATTTATTGTATATAATAGATGTATTCACAAGATAGGCTAAAGCAGATTCCTCACAGCTCTCAGGTTCGCCAAAGACTGATTTCAGTTCAGTTCAGTTCAGTCGCTCAGTTGTGTCCCATGAATCTTTGTGACCCCATGAATCCCAGCACACCAGGCCTCCCTGTCCATAGACACACTCAAAGTTTAACTCAAGTTTCTCATGCCTAATTAAATTTAAGGCAAAGTTATATAGAGCTAATTTAATCAAACATCCATCAATTCCACCCCCACTCCATCTCTAGGCTTGCATCAAGCAGCATAAATATGGTTGGTTGAGACCCATCCCTAAAAAGAAGGAAGAAAGGGAAGAATCTTGATAAACCAAAGACACAGCTAGAAAACCATCAATTTCATTTCCTTATTTGGAGGGTGAGCAAATCTTTCACTTTTCCCAGAAGATTTCACTTTTATACATAATATTCTCATATAATTATTAACAGTATCCTCTTTCACTGATAAAGACAATTTGTTGCTTTGGATAAGAACTATCTGATATATTTAGACTTTACTTATATGATACAAATTGACTTTTCTAAATTAGACTTTCTTTTGGCTATGACTACTAGTTTAGGGCTGTAAAATGAGATTGTTTCTGAGATATTAGTTTAACAAATGCATAAGGAATGCCTATAAGTATGCATAGGCAGATTAACCTTTAGATGATCAGCAAAAATATAAAGTCACATTATCCCAGAATATTTACATGTAAATCAAGTCAAGAAATAATTATCCAATTTTCAAAATGTTTATAATCTATGACCAGAAAGATAAAGCACTGAGATCCTACCTAGTATTTACTACAGGTTTTCTAGGTTTCAGGAAGCCATGTTGGTTTTTTTAAGGTATATTTTCAAGATTCTTTATCATGGCTATCCCTATTTCAAAATGACTCTCATCTAAACACAGAGAATAGCCATACTATTCAAAGAAATGGGGACTAGGTGAAATTTTCCTGGAAAGGACGTGTCAGTTTAAGCAATAAATAGAATTTTAGCCTGTTTGTTACTGTTTGTTCAGCACAGCTGACTAACAATGGAAGATTTAGAATTAGCCATTCATATGAAATAATTGATTTTGGCATACATGTTAAGCACAGGGAGAAGGAAACAATCAAGATAGAATGTCTTCTAAGAAGACATTCCTTAGAAAATTGTTTTGCAAATTTTGAGAGAGGTGTTGGCAGCTTTTTAATGGGTGCTAAAGATAGGAGTGTCAGAATACACTTCTCCTGGGCTCAAACATTATTATCTGCAAAAACTTGGGTTAATATTAAGAAACTCACAGTGAAATTTTTGCTTCTCTGATCATAGAACTGTGTACCTTTCACTCTGGTTCATTTTCTGACTTCACTGCCAAGAGGAGAGGAGAGAACCCGATATGCAAATTTAAACCAAAACATAAACAAGGATTCAGTCCCAGGGTACAATCCTCAGAGGAAAAAAGGAAGTTTATGAACTCTACGTTCAGTGGAAGCAGGCTACAAAAGAGTTTAGTTGTCCTTCTAGAAAACAAAAATTAATTTGCTTTGGCCAAATTAAAATTAATTAAAATTATGCAATGTTGCCCTTGTGTTAATTTTAACGGTGAGGTTGTTGTGATTTAAGGCTACAATTAGTTCTAGTGTTTGAAAGAGAAGCTCTGTAATCGAGACAGGACATTTTAATAATCCTGGTTATAAACATTTAATACATCATCTTTAGGGACTCACAAACACATTGTAATTAACTTTTACAACTGAAATAAATCAGATTGCATTAGCATATTGCAAAGGAAAAAATCATTTGCATGATTGAAAACAGCTTCAGAAAATTATGTATAACAGGCTTCATGCAAACACCAGCATAACTTTTAGCAGGTTTCTTATATGGGGATTCTTTTTAACAAGGACAGTTTAGGATTCTTCAACTAATTATGACTTTCACCATAAAAGGAAATATCCTGGCTTTGAAGAAGCAGCAAGAGTCATTCACTGATCAGTAGAACTATGTCCAACTTTACTGTAAACTAATTAGGAAATACTCAAATAAAAATATGATGACTTGGTCTGTAGCTACTTCTATGCTAAGAAGTAATTTGGTCAGGAGAAAAGAAATTTTATTCATGTGTTATTCATCTGTCTAGTGCTAAAATCTTTAGCAGGAAGAGAGATGCTGATATTGGCCAAACAAGTGTTCCTTTGTCCAGCACTCAATCTGCTTCGTAGAACCACCAATGCCTTCCTGACTGGTTGAGCTGTGACTGACATGCAAGCTGTAACCATCTGCACGTTCACTTTGGAACTGAGCCAATGGAACAAGTTCTTATTAAATATCGGCTATTATTTTTACGAAAGAGATTTCAGGTCAGTTGTACCATTGGATGCCCCATTCATCCTTGGGCTTTGGTCAGTTATTTTGTCTCCTAAGTGATCACTGGGGCCTAGTAGTTATTAAAAGCATAGATTCTGTAGTCACAGAATCTAGGTTTCCTAGGTTTGAACCCTAGTTCCATCACTTAGTAACATTGTATTCTTTGCCTCAGTTTCTCTCTATAAAAACAGGATAATAAAACATGTGCTGAAAAGTACTCTTGCGAGGAATAAATGAGATAAATGAGATAATGCACGCCAGTCATCTTAGAATGATGTCCAGAACACTCAATTAGTAAGCACTCAATAAATATTAATGATTATCACTGTCATTAATATTTCTATGGGCTATCCTTAGGCCAATGCCTAAGGGAAGAGGGGAATCAGTTCATTATGGTCTGGAAGCTGGTGACTTTCCTGTATAGACTCTAACCAGGGCTTTAACAAACATGCAATTTCCATTCATTTATTCAATTAATATTGTGCCTCTACTATGTACAAAACATTATCAGATTTGTAAGAGAGGACATGTTTGTGACACTGGGACTGAAGACAAAATAGACACAGCAGAGTCAGGGATCAATTAACTGGTCAGAAGTCTCACCAAGTTATAAAATTAGGATGAGGAGCATGGCAAGTTTATATTCCAGGTGTTTAAGCAAAGTAACTAGAAACCTACCTCCCACACTTTCCCAATGCTCCCTCCAAAAGGGAAACAGATTGAAAAAAACCTAAGAATTCCCAAGTAGAGTAGGACAAAAGTCAATATTTATGGCTCAGTCTTTGGCCATAGGAAAGGAAGCAGGGTAAGGCGTGCTGGTGAGAGTATTCTGAGTTGCATTGAGACTGTTCCCAGGATGATTCTGAAATAGTCCTTTCTCTCTGCTACTAGGATCAATGATTAACAACTAAATGACAAGGATAATGACAGCATTTTGGAAGGCAGGTTAAAGCTTATCATCTTGATACAAAGCAAGAGAGAGAGTGTTGATTGTACAAAAACAGGTTAGTGGTTTCTCTTCAAGTATTCTGCTCAGATTTGCATTTAATCTTGACTCTAGAAATGGACTGTGAATGAATTGAAAATGCAATTTGCTTTTATAAGTTCTTCATTTGGATCTTTGTTTTAAAAGCAGAAGGGCCCTATTCTGTCCCTTTTGGGGGGAGGTACTTGGACTCTTTCAATGGGAATCTTCTCATTTCTCCTGAGGCTATAGTTTATTGACTTAAAAGAGCAGTAGTTTAATTAACAGAAGAAATGAAGCCTATTGCATAATTAACCAGACATTTACCTAAAATCAATAATCTAATTGCCACACCTACAGAGGGGATAATGTTTATCCTATTGAAAACAATTCATTTGTATCTACATGTTAACAAGGTGATTGGTGGTTTGTTAAGAGACTAACCTGATCTGTAAAGTGATAATTTATTGAACAATCAATCAATCTTTTTAGTACTACAAATATAAACAAGCAAGGAAGAGCCACAGTGTGTCTGCTTATGAAAGGTCAAGTTTAACAGACCCCCATCTTGAGCTCTTTCTCAAACAGTACAAAGATGCAGAGGCAGTGAATGAAAGTTTCAGTTTCACACGATTCCCTTGGATGTGACTCTTTCACAGGGAGCCAATAACACGCAACGCATTTGCAAAGACATAAAGTAGTTTAGACCTGTATCCTGTCTTCACAATGAATTCTTACTCTAAATTGCACTTACCTTAGGACAGATACACATCAGCCTGTCCCAGTGATTCTGGTATACCCAGCTGTATATACTTATATATTCTCTAGGCTTTTAACTCAACAGAAGGAAAAATTGTTTCCTATCTAGAAAAACAGATTATTACATTCATCTAAGACTATGGACCAGTGTCAAAAATCTTTAAGTTTTAAGTTGAATTAAGTAGCCCACAGTCTGCATGTTTGGCCAAAGCTTATTTCAGTTTTTTCATCCCGAATAATTGAATGTGAGGTCTCCCAAGATGTAAGGTACTCCTTGTTTTATAACTGTTTTCAAACCATTTCATTTCTTAAAATAGTCATAGCCTATATGAATTCTCTTGCATCTATCTTCAAATTTGACTAACATCTAAATTCCAGGATTTATACCAAGATAGTCCAACCTGCTAAAAACATAATTGATATAATAATTATATCAACCTGTGTCCAGGTATGAAGAGCAATTTAAATATCCTAAAGATTTCAAAGACTTGGACTCAATGTCTTTACAAACTTCATAAAATGGGTGTGTATCTGCAGAAGAGCAAACAAGGAGGTGATTATAGAAAAACACAGTATGCCAAGTTCATCAAGTGAAAAAAAAATTTTAGGGTTTAGACAAGGGGTTTTAATTTTGGGTTTTAAGCAGAGTCATTCTTCATTTGGGGTTCTAGAGCAAGGGGTCGAAGATGAAACTGCATGGGCAAAAGTTGCATCTTTATTTTCCCTGATTTCCAACTGAAAGGTAGCATTCCCTTTCATTATGAATATGGATAAGACATCATAACAGCACTAACAATACCTGTGAAATGTCACCAAGAGATATCACAGATATGTTCCTATTATATTCCACGTGTTACAGATAACTCAGAGTATTATGTGTGCACAATACATCTTTGAACTATAGTGGATGGGTAGAAATGAGACCTGTGACTACTGCTGCTGCTAAGTCGCTTCAGTCGTGTCTGACTCTGTGTGACCCCATAGACGGCAGCCCACCAGGCTCCCTGTCCCTGGGATTCTCCAGGCAAGAACACTGGAGTAGGTCGCCATTTCCTTCTCCAATGCATGAAAGTGAAAAGTGAAAGTGAAGTCACTCAGGCGTGTCTGACTACTAGCGACCCCATGGACTGCAGCCCACCAGGCTCCTGCGCCCATGGGATTTTCCAGGCAAGAGTACTGGAGTGGGATGCCATCGCCTTCTCCAATGAGACCTGTGACTGGATCCCATTATTTACTATGCTAACAAAGAAAAGTGTATATTGTGGTATGATGTTTGTCTTTTTAAACATTTTAATGATGGTTTTTTAAATGCATTTAAAAAATGTATTTAATGTATCATTTTTTAAGTGGTGTTTTTAATGAGAAAGTTTCATAGGCTTCATCAATCTTCCAGAAGAAACCATGGGCAGATGTTTTCAGAAAGACTCCTGGCTTGGAGTTCTGTAGCATGGTGATAAACTTCCCTGTGTAGTGCAGTGCACAAGGCAGACTTGTTCATGGGTCAGGGAGCATTTCCCTGGCTGCAGGCTCAGATTCAGAATCCTTCTTATCCAAGCATTATTACCAACTATGGGCTTCCCAGGTGGCTCAGAGGTAAAGAACCTGCCTGCCAAATGCAGGAGCCGCAGGAGCGGCAGTTTCAGTCCCTGCGTTGGGAAAATCCCCTGGAGGAGGAAATGGCAACTCACTCCAGTGTTCTTGCCTTGGAGAATCTCATGGACAGAGGAACCTGGCAGGCTACAGTCCATGGGGTCACAGAGTCAAACACAACTGAGCACACTCATGCACGCACTAACACCAGCTACAAGCACAACTATTACTCTCTGATGGCTCCTCTTTCACTCCCACAGAAACTATTTTCGGTGAAATTCTCTACAAATGATGACTGTAACAACAGCTATCATTTATTGAGTACCAGTACTTTATATATATTATCTAATCAGGACTGGAGAAGGAAATGGCAACCCACTCCAGTGTTCTTGCTTGGAGAATCCCAGGGATGGGGGAGCCTGGTAGGCTGCCATCTATGGGGTCACACAGAGTCGGACACGACTGAAGCGACTTAGCAGCAATCAGGACTCACCAGGATCCCATGAAGTGGGTGTTATCATTGAATAGATATGAAAAATAGCTTAGAAGAGGACAGAGCCGGTTTTCTAAAATCTCTGCTTCTTCCAGTATCCTAACACTAACAACTGCATTTTTTAAGAGAAGTAATGAGGTCATGTATGTTCATAGACCTTCATATTAGCTAATAAATAAAAACATAAAGTATATATTGTATCATTATCGTAATATGTGGCTCTTATCAGTCAATCTTCCACATGGCTTTGTATGACAATTATCTAATGCTTTATTGTTGCTTTTGAAAAAAAACTGGATTATTAAGAAAATCAAAGCACGGAGAGTGAAAGAAATGTTCTGGTAAGAAGATGTTGCTGCTGCTGCTGCTGCTAAGTCGCTTCAGTCGTGACCGACTCTGTGCGACCCCATAGACGGCAGCCCACCAGGCTCTGCCGTCCCTGGGATTCTCCAGGCAAGAACACTGGAGTGGGCTGCCATTTCCTTCTCCAGTGCATGAAAGGGAAAAGGGAAAGTGAAGTCGCTCAGTCGTATCCGACTCTTCGCGACCCCATGGACTGCAGCCCACCAGGCTCCTCTGTCCATGGGATTCTCCAGGCAAGAGTACTGGAGTGGGGTGCCATTAAGACCCTCTTTTTAGTAGCACTATTGTGCTTAGTACTGAGATGTCACGGAATTGAATGAAACTATTCCTGGGCCTTCAGGGGACTCATGAGTGTAGGGGAGATGGCAAAAAAACTACTCAAAATAAAAGATAAAATGATAGAGCTGCAGTTTATGGAGTAAGCCATATGTCAAATGCTTTTCTGAGAGATCTCTATATACTAAGCCACTTAATCAAAATAATTTCAAGAAGTAAACACCAATTTTCCTCATGTGTACAATAGGGAACTAAGGCAAAGAGAGGTTAGGCTAGTTACCTGAGGACACACAGTATGTGCCACAAGAGCTGGGATTCTGACCAGGGCTCATGCTCTAAATCCCTGCCACTCATAATTAACCATATGTTCCTAGTGCAGTGGCACCAGTGATGAAGTAAAGATGGATTCTGATTGAAAACTGCAGATCATTTTCTCAACCTGTGTTATATACACTTGAACACTCATCTGAGTCACCTGACTTAGTAGATATCACCGAGTCTCTACTGTGATAGTATTAGCCACTTCTGACAATGCATCATCTCTGTTGTTACAGAGATTTATAACCATTTTGGATCTGACCTGTGAAAGCAAAGAGCTGATTAGGAGGATCAAAGGACAATGTACATTTTGCATAAATATTAAAAATTCCCATAAACATTTTCCATTGAAAAGTGGCCAAAGCACTTATTATAAATAAGGAGATTATCATCCAGGAAGAAAAAAAATCCCATTGACTTTGGGAGGTAAATATGTTCATAGTGGGGTCCCCTTCCACATTCATATACGTTGATTTTTTAATATAAATTTTTAAAATTCTGGAGATACATTTAGAATAAGGATAGAGTACTGTATGATTTACTTATTCACATTTTCAGGATTTTTCTATTATACTTGGCGGTAAGAGAATTTAAGTCCAAACTAATGTTTTGCCTCTTCACTGATTCTCAGTATAAGAATTTATTTTTTATAAGAACTTATTTTTTCTTGAGAAATCATTTCTCTACTCAACAAGGGTTTGGTTTTTTTATTGTTTAATTTTTAAATTTATTTCATGCTTGTTCCTAACATAATTTAAAATATTTAACTAATTTTGGTCATCAGAATGCCTTTTTAAGATACATGTTCTTCGTTTTTTCATTGAGATTCTAAAGTCATCTATTTCGACTATACTGCTACTATTATCTGATTTATGATTTTTCTTCTTTTAAGAGTGTACTCAGTAGAATGCCCTGTGTGAATGTGTGTGCTTAGTTACTCAGGTGTGGCTGAATCTTTGCAACCCCATAGACTGCAGCCCTCCAGACTCCTTTGTTCATGGGATTCTCCAGGCAAGAATACTAGAGTGGGTTGCCATTCCCTTCTCCAAGGGATATTCCTGACCCAGGGATGGAACCCTGGTCTCCTGCATGGCTTCAGAGTCTTTACTCTCTGAGCCACGAGGGAAGCTCATAGAATGCCCTACCAATGATAAAAGACTAATTTTCTATCTTGACTCAGATGGGTCCTTCAGGAGTCTATGTTCAGGATATATACCAGAATAAGAGTTTTCATAACATATTTCAAGTATTGGAAAAGAATATAGAGTTTACTCATGTCTAAATAGGTATCTATTTCTGGGCCAGAGTGAAATGTGAGACCCTCCAATGTTTAGTGTTGAAATCGTAACAGAGAAATTAGGCAAAGGCCTGGTAAAATTGGAGCAATGAGCAGGAGAAGCCAAGTAAAGCCAGAGCAAATAACAGATTGGCCCCAAGTCTGAAATGAGAATTTAGAACTGAGGAGATCAAGCAAGACAAGACAAACTATAATTTGCACACTGAAAACCCAAGCGAGTTTGTTTAGTCAGTATTCCATAGTAGAGAAGCCTTTTTTCAAAATCCATAGATCAGCTCATGAGAATGTCCCCTTGACGAATATTAAAACCTTTATATTAAACACTCCCCCTACTTTCTCTTACTTTGAATTCTCCTTAACCTATCAGGACTCCTCACACCCTTGCTGGAATCGAACTCTGCAATCTTTCGTTCCTTGAAAGTGGACAAAAGTGGATATTAAAGAAGCTACGGAAAGATCCAGCAGGTAAGAGTCAGCCCACATAGGTAGACCATACCACTTTTTTTTTTTAATCATTGTACAGAGACGAGTTATCACTGAGATTTCTTTTAAAACAGATTTTTACTTTACTCCTCAAACTGCTGTTGATAGTTTGTTTCCAATAGTTTGCCCGTTATCAGTTCTGGCCTTCCATTTTTCAGAGGACTATTGTCTTAATGCACTTAACCCTTTCTAGGTTTTGCTTCTTCATCTCTGTTTTACTTTTATTCTATTGGACCTTAGCCATACACAAACATCCCAGCTAATCTTTCCAAATTAGCACAGCACCAGCTCTGGAGGGTCTCATTAGATGTGCAGCTGAGATTTATCAGATCTCATTTGCCTAATATGGAGCCTAACTTTGGGCACCTGGCCCTTGCAGTGGGGGGTAAGGGAGAATAGGAACGGGTCTTTTGTCACTGCTATGCAGACTCACTAATTTGCTCCGCCTAATAAAATTACAAATGAATACAGCTTTATTCACATTGCCTTTATAGGTTATAATAACCTTGGTACCCCATAACCTCCTGCTAGCTGAATTAATCAGATCATATTAATATTTCTTCTTACTTTCTTTTAACTGGTTCTTCTCTTAATTAAAGGGGCCAAAGACGTAAACAGGTAGGTGACTAGAAACATGGCGTCAGGTTATAAACAAGGCTCATTAAAAAGATGGATGTGCAAGCCGACTGCAAAAATTGCTTACTTCGCAAGTGTACATTTTGTAATTTCCTGACGACTAAAAGAACTAATGCCAGACCCCACCCCCTCCCTTTTTTCACATGTATAAAAGATGATAATTTTTGAATGCTGGGGTGGGAATGGCAAAGCCCAGGAACCTATTCATCAACTAGAATAAGGTCTTTCACATTCTAAAACTCCACTCCTTTCCGATGAGCCTCCAAATGTGAAATATATTCGAAAGTGGAGGAAAGGAAACAAACAAATAACAAAAACCAGTTAGTGATCTAAGAAGAAAAAAAAAAAGATGAGGAACTTTTAAAAGAGAACATTAACATGTATTAAACCACAGTTAGATTTGAAAGAGAAAATCAGGAATTTCTTAAAAGACAGATAAGTCTTCTGAACTTGCAAATATCCGAGGAGGCACAGGACCTGGACACATGGTCCTGGACACACAGACGCAATGAGAGCTTGATCTTTATGTGTGAAAACAACTGTCGAAGTGGACAGTCCATGAAACCAAGCTTACATGAAGTTTTAAGGGCAACAGTCCAGTAGAGCTTGAAATGGTATGATTCAGGAAATGTAATTCTGGTGTATTTTCCACTGTTGTAAATACTTTGAACCCAATCATGCACTGAAATGATGGTGCACCTAGACAATGCTGATAAGTAAATAGGTTCACATAGACGGAATGATTTTTTAATATTATACATGCATTAGATAAAATGTATACATTATGCATATTATGTATTTATAATATATAAATATGCATATGTATAATACATGTTTCTCATGGTATACTCACACAAATTTAGAGGCTCATTCAGTTACGGTCCTGGCTTTTGAAACTTTTGCTCATGTTCACTTGCCCTAGCAAGACGGCACCAGCATTTCTATTCTCACAGCAATTACCAGCTAAGCCCAAGCCCACGGTTTCCTGTCCTTCCATCTCCCTTTCGACAAAAGAGAAAGTGATTCTGACAGGTTGATGCACAGCATGACCAGGCAAGACCTCGCTCCCTCATGAATAAATTAGAGATGAAAGTTTAACGGATCCCCTTGCATTTTTATGGAGGGACCTCATCCTAATTTACCTAAATGCTTTGAGTAGAAGGAAGGAAAATGTAAGAGGCTAAGGTGGAAAGGTTAAAATCCGTGTTTAAATGGAGGGTTTTTTTTTTTTTTTTAAAAACATACCACAACACATGGATGCCTGCAACTATACTGATGATTTCTTACTCAAATGTTTGAGGCAGAAACCAAAGAAAGGAAGATTTTTTTTTTCCTGACACTATTGCTTTTCATATGAGCTGCTGCAGTTGTGACCAATAATTCTTAGTTCAAGAAATCCGGTTCAGATAAGTTGTATATAAAAATATATAACACAGGATTGGAGACTCTGAACAATCTGTATTTAAGATCATTTTTCTCAATGGAGCTCAAACTCTGTGCAAATGACATTTTTTTTTTTTTTCCTTCAAGCACTTCTAGTATATGCTTCAGAGAGTGACCTATTTCAGTATGTTCCTCACCAATGCATTTTTAGTACTAGGTGGGCGTACCAGGAGATGGTGGGGTATGGTCGAAATATACGGTTTTCCCATATAGGATCAGACCAGTGGGCTAATGGTTTTGGAATCCTCCCGCTGGCAGTGGCCATTACCTGATGCTTCAGAAGCCAGGATTGACTTTGCATGACCCTCGCCCTTCAGACGTCCCCCACGGAAAAATAGGAAATCGGCAAGGAGGGTCATTTCACGGATGTGCTGCAGTTGCCATTCCTAGAAAATCTCTGACTTCAGCTCTGTGCCTGGTGAGTTCACCTACAAATGTCTTCTGAGCTGTTCCTGTTTGCAGTTGATCGTTTTATAGGGAGAAGAGCCCTAAACTCATTCTTAATCCTCTTTGCCTTTGGCTCTTGAAAAGGTTGCTAAACACTGAGAACTGATAATATTGGGACTGAACATACAAACTTGTAGGCATGACTGAAACCATGAGGGAGAATACTTTTAAAGAAGGGTCAGTGAAGAAAATTAAATCATTTCAATCACTTATTTTTTTAAATGGTAGTTTAATATTCAGCTGTAAAACAGCAGAGGAAAAATAGAGGCACATCTCTTCATTTTGTAATTCCACTATTCCCTTAATACTTAACCAGATATTCTTAAGGTTTACATATGTGCTTTGTGTTTTAAATGATGCTTTCTTAGCATAAAATCATTTTGACATCTCACTGTACTTTGTAGAATAAGGAAAACTCTACTCCATGGCACAACATATAAACATTTTTATAGAAAGCCTTTTGATTTGACTTAAGTTTTTTGTAATTGCCATATGTGTTTCAAAAATAAAGAAACCTCAAGGACAAAATATACTATTTTCATCCCAGCGATTCTGAATTTTAATAACCATTCTAATTTAGTATTAACTAAAAGCTTTAGTAAAAACTAAAATTATTTCTGTTTCACAAAAATAATTGTGAAACACAATTATTTCACATTGTATTTTTTGCTGAAATGACTAAAGGTTTGGAAATATTTACCATGATCCACCATTAAAATTTCTGACAACACCTTAATGAGCTTTTGAGAGCACCCAAGATAATTTCTACTAAACAGAAGCACAGCATTTTCAGACTAGCTATGTATATTTTTCTGAATTAAAACTCTTTTTATCCCCTTCTCTTTTGATCATCTTTCTGCAATGGATTGTCTTGCTTACTCTCTCTCCATTTGTCATTAGAGTGTAATTTCAAGACCCTTTTATTCTACTTGCAACTTCCTCTAAACAAAAAGACACAATAAATAAACACAGGAGATAAGACAGTTCCCCCCGCCACCTCCACCCACTCTTTTCCCTTGAATCTCTTGGGCCGCCAGAACCACTTTAGTCCTTCAAATATTGTCCTGAATTAGTATCCACGCTGATACAGGAGGCAAGAGAGTATGATAATAATAAACACCAAATGGGGTCCCAACTGTAATATGTGTATTGATATAATTTTCCAGTACTTTTGGCAAACCTATCTTGCTGACTATACTGATGAAGGTTGCAAGTAATTGTGTATGCGTTTCTGTGAAAGATAAATGACCTTCCTTCCCAAGGACGCTTGGCCAGGCCTTAATCCTGAGAGTGTATGTGTGTGTGTGTAACTGTTTTTTTGAAGGCCTGACAAGGCATCTTGATCATTTCCTCATTTTGAGGCCTACCCACAGCCTCGCACACGGCCCCCCTCTCTGAAATGTTATTATTCTGTCATGAGGCCTTCTACGGCCAGGATGTTACTTCATTTCCACGTTTTGTCTCAGCCCGAATGTGAATGATGCTCTTTCAGCAATATACAGCCGCTTGAACTCCCCGCTGCTGGCTTACATAAATATACAACACCCGTCTCGCCCTATAACTCACGTTAGGCCTGGAAAAATAGTGACTTCCTTTATTGGTCAGATTCTCTCGCAATTCCCAACAGCTGTACGTTCTCACCTCTGGGGATCCTTATCTTCAAGTTTCCATTTGTCTCAGCACTATTCCAGTGGATTGCCAATAAAAATGATTCCCGTTTTTATAACCCTTGAGAACACAGGAGCCAGCTTTCCAGAGAACCCAATCCTCCCACCCGTGCCCCCCACATACACACACAATCAAACAAACAAAACCTTCTTTCGACTTACCAAAGGAAAAAATATATATGTTTTGTGTTTAAGAGAGATGGCCTTAAAACTGAGCAAGTTGGAGGGTTCGGGAAAATGTGAAGTATAGTTCTGAAACATTGATTATAATCCAGAAAATCTGTATTTTTCTTCCTCGAGAGAACAAATTGGGAAATATGGCATGTAATCATTAAAATAACACATGTTGAGAGGTGTATTTAATATACATAGAGGTAAGTAACTGTATCAAAAAGGAATACCACGTTCATATTACATTAGTTACTTTATCTTCACTAAGAAAACTTAATCACTTCCCTGTGCCTCTAAACTGAGAGGTATGTTTAAACTGTGTGGGTTCTTTGAATTTATTATAAAAGAGATGAGGTAGGAAAGAAGAGTGCTTTTGAAATGGAAATTTCTATAGAGTTAAATGGTAATATAATGGCTGCTGGCTGGTGATTCAGTTGCTAAGTCATGTCCAACTCTTGGGACCCCATGGACTGTCGCCCACCAGGCTCCTCTGTCCGTGGGATTTCCCAGGCAAGAATACTGGAGTGGGTTGCCATTTCCTTCTCCAGGGGATCTTCCCCACACAGGGATTGAATCCAGGTTCCCTGGTACAAACAGTATCCTCACTGCAGGTGGATTCTTTACTGACTGAGCCACCAGGAAAGCCCAACGTAATGGTTAAAGGCACTTAATGTAGTTACTGATGCCAGTGAGTGACGAACGCGAGGGAGGGCTCTGCTATTTAGTGCTGTGGAACCTAGGATAACTCGCTACTTATCTCTGAGCCTCAGTTGCTACATTTGTCAAGTGGGGGCTAGGTTTCTCCCTCTCAAGATGTTTTGAGAATGAAAAGAGATGCAATAACTAGTGTAATTCAAAGTGCTCTCCAAATAGAAGATCTATGTGAGTTTATTCCCTCCACACTGAAGTTGTGGTTACTCTCAGCAGGTTTTAAATGAAACTGTTCTGGAGGAGTAGGACCATGAGATAAACCACATGAGCAGTATGCGTAGAGTGTCTGTTCCACAAAACCATACACTCAATGGAAGGGCAAGAGCAATACATATCAATGTGTTAAAGCTACACTTAAAAAAACAGAGATGTGGATTTAAGAAACAGAGAAATGATCAGATTAAAGTGAGTGATACCCCTCTCTTTTATGACTTCACAAGTCTCCATAAGAGGAAGCAAGATGGTTGCAGACATATAGCCTGTGTTCAGTTCAGTTCAGTCACTCAGTCACGTCCAACTCTTTTCAACCCCATGGACTGCAGCATGCTGGGCTTCCCTGTCCATCATCAACTCCCAGAGTTTACTCACACTCATGTCCATTGAGTCGGTGATGCCAGCCAACCATCACATCCTCTGTTGTCCCTTTCGCCTCTGCCTTCAATTTTCCCCAGCATCAGGGTCTTTTCCAGTGAGTCAGTTCTTCGCATCAGTGGCCAAAGTACTGGAGTTTCAGCTTCAGCATCAGTCCTTCCAATGAATATTCAGGACTGATTTCCTTTAGGATGGACTGGTTGGATCTCCTTGCAGTCCAATGGACTCTCAAGAGTCTCTCCCAGCACCACAGTTCAAAAGCATCAATTCTTCGGCGCTCAGCCTTCTTCATAGTCAAACTCTCACATCCATACATGACCACTGGAAAAATCATAGCCTTGACTAGAGGGACCTTTGTTGGCAAAGCAATGTCTCTGCTTTTCAATATGCTATCTAGGTTGGTCATAACTTTCCTTCCAAGGAATAAGTGTCTTTTAATTTCATGGCTGCAGTCACCATCTGCAGTGATTTTGGAGCCAAAAAGGAAAGTCTGACACTGTTTCCACTGTTTCCCCATCTATCTGCCATGAAGTGACGGAACCAGATGCCATGATCTTAGTTTTCTGAATGTTAAGCATTAAGTCAGCTTTTTCACTCTCCTCTTTCACTTTCATCAAAAGGCTCTTTAGTTCTTCTTTGCTTTCTGCCATAAGGGTAGGGTCATCTGCATATCTGAGGTTATTGATATTTCTCCCGGCAATCTTGATTCCAGCTTGTGCTTCATCCAGTCCAGCGTTTCTCATTATATACTCTGCATATAAGTTATATAAGCAGGGTAACAGTATACAGCTTTGATATATTCCTTTTCCTATTTGGAACCAGTCTGTTGTTCCATGTCCAGTTCTAACTGTTGCTTCTTGATCTGCATACTGATTTCTCAGGAGGTAGGTCAGATGGTGTGATATTTCTATCTCTTGAAGAATTTTCCAGTTTGTTGGGATCCACACAGTCAAAGGCTTTGGCATAGTCAATAAAACAGAAGTAAATGTTTTTCTGGAACTCTCTTGCTTTTTCGATGATCCAACAGATGTTCACAATTTGATCTGTGTTTCCTCTGCCTTTTCTAAACCCAACATGAACATCGGAAGTTCATGGTTCACATACTGTTGAAGCCTGGCTTGGAGAATTTTGAGCATTACTTTGGTAGTGTGTGAGATGAGTGCAATTGTGCGGTAGTTTGAGCATTCTTTGACACTGCCTTTCTCTGGGATTGGAATGGAAACTGACCTTTTCCAGTCCTGTGGCCACTGCTGAGTTTTCCAAATTTGCTAGCACATTGAGTGCAGCACTTTCACAGCATCATCTTTTAGGATTTGAAATAGCTCAACTGGAATTCCATCACCTCCACTAGCTTTGTTCCTAGCGATGCTTCCTAAGGCCCACTTGACCGCATTCCAGGATGTCTGGCTTTAGGTGAGTGATCACACCATCATGGTTATCTGGGTCATGAAGATCTTTTTTGTATAGTTTTCTGTATATTCTTGCCACCTCTTCTTAACATCTTTTGCTTCTGTTAGGTCCATACCATTTCTGTCCTTTATTGTGCCCATCTTTGCATGAAATGTTCCCTTAATACCTCTAATTTTCCTGAAGAGGTCTCTATTCTTCCAAGCATGTGTTAGAAGATGGAATTCTAGGGGTAGCTTTGTGCCCAGTGGAAAATGATGATTTCTTATGCAAAACTCTGACTTCTGGCATCATTTTCCTTTCCTGCTCCCACTGTCCACCATTGCCCCAAAGAAAGAATAGTTATCTTGGAAAGTAACCTAGCTGTGTTCAACATAGTAAACCCACCCCCAAAGACAGCTCCCAAATTAACTAAAATTATCCTTCCACAATTTACTGATCATTGAAAAAAATCCTAATTCTGGGATAGATTGAGGGCAGGAGGAGAAGGGGACGACAGAGGATGAGATGGTTGGATGGCCTCACCGGCTCGATGGACATGAGTTTGAGCAAGCTCCAGGTTATGGGGACAGGGAAGCTTGGCGTGCTGCAGTCCATGGGGTCGCAAAGAGTTGGACACGACTGAGTGACTGAACAATAACAACATCCCAGAAACGTAAAGTTTCTTCCTTCCTGCTCTCCTTCCTTGGATGTACATGAAAAGTTGCTTTTTATACATTCTCCTTGATACTCTCACATTAGACCCAAATCTCCAACACTGTCTCTCCGAATGGGAGGTGATTGTAATCTTAGAGCCCACAACACTGAGCAGCTCCGTCTTCTATTGCCCATTACCTCAAACAGCTGTGGGTAGAACTTAACGTTTTCTTAGGGTCAAATGTTCCCTTGTCGGTGGGGAATTTTTTTTCTGCTCTAAATGAAATGTTACAAAATATATTTTCCCCCCACAAAGCTCTGGAGCTGTTTTATTTATCTGACCATTCTGAGGACTGTAAAACACGCTGTTTCACGTTGTAACATAAGCTCTTTTTTAAAGTGTGCCCTGAGTATTTGCAATTGTTATCAGGCCCAGATGTATCCGAGTGTCAGTGTGAAGCTTGGGTAGTTGGCTCAGATATACAGAACATAATTAGCTCAAAGGCCTCTGTGCTAAGTTTGTGGTAGGAGCATTGTCTGGGAATAACCATTTGCTTCTCTTCTCTCCTCTTCTCCCAGCAACTCCCCACAACCACCACCCTCCCCCAACAAAATTGTGGCAGATTAGACTTTTTCCTGACACTGAAGCTGTTCAGAGAAGTGAAAATGTATGTCTCTGAGATTTTTGAGTGAGAGAGAGAGCCAATGGCAAAAGTTAGCTGGAATAAAGAGGCAAGATGAATAAAACCTGGGACTGGAAGTAGACACGTTTAGAGGGTCTCAAATAGAAAATGTGAGTGTTAAGCCTGTGTGCTTGAAATCCCAAATCATATTATTTTTCTTTCTTCTCCATTCAGTTTTCTCCTTCTAGACCTTCAGTGCTAAAAAATAGTTCCATGAAGGGACATTTACATTTTATAGGCAGTATTTCCCAACCAGTGCTGTATCCAGTCTGATATGATGCAACCAAGGAGGGGCATGGGCTAACCAGAGTTGCATTCTTCAGAAAACTGAGCAGTGTATTCATTTCAGAAAAAAAGGGCAAAACCAAACAAAAATAGGTAAGTCAGTTACCCAACGCAGTCACACTGGTGAAGGCAGCATAATTTCTTCCTGACCCTTGCAGGAAATCAGTTTATGCCCTGAAGCATGAAATTTGATTGTAATTATTTTAGCTTGCTCCGCTACATATGTTATTGATGATCTTTCCTAAAAATCACCAGCCTTTTAGAAATCCTGCCATAGTACTTGACTCAATGACCTGTAAGGTATACATAATAGAAAATAAACCATGCAGGGTTTTGCTATTGATTGTTCCACAAAACATGCTTCCTAAAGAGCACAGCACCCATGTTATTCGACAATGGTATATAAAGCAAGATTGTGTTTACAAATGTCTAAATATTTATAAAATGTGCAAATTCCACAGGCAGTAACCAACAGCATGGGAATCTTGAGTGTCTTAAAAACTCAAAGTTCAAGTTCAAGTAGACATTTTGCCCTTAACTTATAAAAAGCTGTGTTTTTTTTTTTCTTTTTTTAAGTTCACTGAAGTAATAAGTTGAGATAATTATCTTACTGATACAGATTTTCAAACCCACTGCTGAAAATATACATTGTGGTGAAGACTGCAACTAGTCATATGCACATAACAAAGTTCTAAATAACCTTTTGATCCCTCACTTTGCTTCCCAGCTCAATAAATGAGTAAAAAGACTGCTGCTGCTGCTGCTGCTAAGTCACTTCAGTCGTGTCCGACTCTGTGCGACCCCATAGACGGCAGCCCACCAGGCTCCCCCGTCCCTGGGATTCTCCAGGCAAGAACACTGGAGTGGGTTGCCATTTCCTTCTCCAGTGCATGAAAGTGAAAAGTGAAAGTGAAGTTGCTCAGTCGTGTCCAACTCTCAGCAACCCCATGGGCTGCAGCCTACCAGGCTCCTCCGTCCATGTGGTTTTCCAGGCAAGAGTACTAGAGGTAAAAAGACTAGGTATGTAAATAAAGAATAAAGCAATCAATAAGCCAGGTGGTACAAAATTTGAACTTCCTACCGGTGGTCCCTGAGAGTCCCCAAGTCCCAACATGGAGACTTCTGCTATTTGTGTATTGTTGTGGTATTTGTGGGTCTGGCGGCAGAACTAGTCTCCTCTAGTAGTGTCTTACCTTAAGAAAATCATACACTTATCTTGGTAGGCAGGAAAGTTCTTTTTCATAATACAGGAAATGCGTGACAGCATATGTAAGTTTTCTGTTATTTTTCTCTTTGGAGAATGTCACCTTCCTTTCTGAACAAGAAAACCTAATTGAGAGATTTAAATCTTAATTGCAACTTGAATTCCCACCCACATCCCCTACTAGATCAAGTTTTACTCAAGGTTTCTCTTTATTCTCGGCTTCCAAAAATTTAATGCAAACCTACTATATGGTGTATGAACAAACATATACAGCTATTGAGGGGAAAGGGGGGGAATGATAGTTAGGGAGTTTGAACTGACATTTTCTCACTGCTATATTTAAAATGGGTAACCAACTAGGACCTACTGTATGCACAGGAAACTCTGCTCAATGTTAGGTAACAAATGCAAAAAAAAAAAAAGCATTTGCAAAAGAATCAATACATGTATAATTGAATCACTTTGCTATACATCTGAAATGAACACAACTTGTGAATCCACTGGGCTCCAATATAAATTAAAAAAAAAAAAAAAAAAACTAGTGATGTAGGGAATTCTTGATAATCCTGTAATAAGTAGGAAGGGGGAGCAGGGAAGGCTGTGCTCTGAGGGAACATCCAGAGAAACAGGATCCTAGATTGAGGGGTGGAGGAAAGGAGGTTCTTGGGGACAGATACTGAATGAGGTTTAAAGCTCCAATAGGAGCTGCAAGGTCACGTGAGAGGTAAGACACATTTCACACAGCAGTATTTCTCAGCGAAAGGCATTTGAATTTGCTTGAAGGTCTGAACTCTTCATTCAGAGAAAAAGTCAGCCTTAGTGCTTTCAGGACAAGGTATCTACAAGACACCTGCTCTGCGATTTGTCACAGGGGCACTCAGTCTCCGGGCGTCCCTGTAATTTTTTCTGATTCCACTGTGATTCTTTTTTTTCCTAGATTTCACTCCCACAGCCCCGATTTTGCTCTGATTAGAAAGCCTCTCATTAAGGGCTAGGATACCCCAAAGGTACAACTCAAACCAGGCCAATTTCAATACAAAGAGGTAGAAGGAAGATTTTATATCTTTTATTCAAAGAAGAGGATGAGAAAGAAGTGGCAGGTAACGGAGGCAAAGTGGAATCTCCTCTAAAGATGTTTCCTACACTGTTAAGAAAAGAAGTAAAAGAAAGAGGCACCCAAATGCTTAAAGGAACGACAGGAGGTAAACAACTGCAAGAGAATGGGAGAGAGCACAGACATTTCTGCAGGCAAAGATGCGTTCCTACCCTCCCCTATCATACCCACCTGGTGAGATTTTGCAAGACCTTGCCCCTCCTCTTATGAGATAATTTTTCCCTGCAGCCTCAGTTCTGCAAAGTCAACATGGCTTATGAAAATCAAGTTGTATTCTGTATATTTAATACATCATCTCTAAGGATAATCATCCTGGAATCTGAACTTGTTTCTGTTATCTAGCTCCGCTTGACAATGATTTATGAACCAGAAAACAAGATGGCTTCATTTTCATAAAGCTAACGGAACCTTCTGGGCCAGGAGGAGCTGAGAAACTTGTTTTGACTAGTAAACTGAAACAAACATGACAGAAAAGTCAATACAACCGCACCACTGGGCTCTCATTTTACAGGATAACTTTTCCCCCCAACCCAGCAGGATGACAGTTGAAATGGTGCACTATCCAACAGCAATTTTTATCTTACTAATTACCAGCCCGGTGTGATCATGAAGGGTGCTGAAAAATGGAAATGAGCACATGACAATCATCTCCTAGAGCTGTCAGTCTGACTCAGGAAGTGGGAGCTTGAAACAATGTTTTTAAATAAATATTTTACAGTTTCTATTAAAAATAACCCTTTGATGCCTTTAACTTAAAGAGATGTCAACATTATTCACCTGATGTGGGCATAAATATTACTCATAATGAACATTTGCAAAATAATTTAATGATGGACCTGTAATACACTAAACATGTGAAGACAGCCTTTTCCTGTAAACATACATAACATATGCATAATTGCATATAGAGGAATTTTGCTCATTCATATGGGATGGAGGGCAATTTATCAGAAGGGTAGAAAAGGCAAAACGTCACAGTTCAAATATGAGCATGGCCATTCATTTTGGGAAAGTCTTTATGTTTCCTGTGCATTATTTTTCTCCTCTGTAAGAAGGGGATAATTAAGACCAGTATGAACCTTACAAAGCTGTTGAGAGAGGATAAAAGGAGATATTATGCTCTGTGTACCTTCATTGCTCTTGGTGAGTTATTCAGCAAGCATTATGGTTTGTCTGTTACCTTCTTCCATTTCCTGTTGGAAAATAAGATAAAGCTAAAACCTATTCAAACAGTATCTACTGTTTTAACATGTGAGAGTATGATTTATCTAAATCTCCTAAAATTATACAACAATGGTGACTTTCAAATTACATCATGAACACAGCTGGGGGAAATGGGATGATAGTGGCTAAAGTGTCTGATTTAGTCTTTGAAAATTGTCTTAAAAGGAGACAGGAACATAAAACAATGGGCATTTTAATGGACTGCACTTGGCTAACTTCAACATCTGAATAATTTATTTAAAATCATAACCCTTAGACATGCTGCTAACTATTAAACGTATATGCAAAGTACTACACAGAACATGTGAGATCTCCTATAACTTTCATGTATATTAGATAATCTCTGTCTAGATTTGATTTAAAGCTGATGTGCTACAGAAACACATTTCTATTTGTGAGATAAAATGCACAAGTTAGAGGGCTACCCATTTTTGCCTATACCAAGCACTGCTGAATGGTTTTGTCAGTCTCTTTAAGTGAAAATGGAAGAAAGGAACAGAGGTGTCTTTGAAGTCACCTCCACTTCTTTTCCTTCTCCTATTTATCTATTATCATTTCTTACGTTTTGAAATTTATGTTTTAAAAATGCATAACTAATAAATGTACATTTAAAATAATGGGTGTTTTTTTTTATCCTTTCACCTATCTTCTAAGACTAATATTCCATGTAAGAAATATTCCATGGCCAGTGCAGTAGGAGAACTTCCACACTGTCCACCTTCTTCCATCATATACCCATCCCTTAGCCCAGCTTCTCAAAATGCTGCTATCTTGAATTTTGTGTTAATTATTTTCTTTTTTTTAAAGAGTTTTCACCTTTATATGAATCCTTAATCAGTGTGAAATTTAGATTTGCTTTTTAAATTTTTTATGAAAATGGAACGAAATGTGTACATCTTTCTCGGTCTTCCTGCTTTCCCTCAACATTAAGTTCCTATGTGCGTTGATGGTCATACATATAGCTCTTCATTCCTTTTAATTCAGTGTATCGTTGTCCTTGTATGAGCATGTCACAATTTATTTTTTAATTCTACCACTGATGAAATTTGGGTTGTTTCCAGTTTTAAGCTAGTTTTAGGCACAGGCATTTCTGCAGATATACATCTAGAAATCAAATAATTATGTTGGAAGGTACACATATTTCCACATTACCTGATAATGTCAAAACATTGTCCAAAATGGTGACATCGATATTTTCTCCATGCAACAATGAATGAAACATCAATTCACCAAGTCAAAATAAGGAATATATTCACTGAAAAATGATTCAGCCTAGGGATATTGAATCATGAGGGTATCATTTTGATTTTACAATCCGTTGTCTTAGTCTTATAATAGCATTTCAACTAACGTGTTCTTGGCTAATTAACTCAATAGTAGTGTTTGCTGTGGAACATTAAAAACTGCATCAAGATGCTTGGTTAGGACTCTGCCCAGAATAATCCGAACAAATGAAATGTCATACAGTCCTTAGAACCTCAAAGATGGAGACAGAGATAAAGAAAAACACCAGCGCTCACCTTTCCCTCCTGCATGTTTCATTTGAACTTGGGGAAAAAGAAATGGGACAACACTTGTGCAGTGTGTATATCAAGGAAAAGAGAACTCAAACAATAAAATTTGAATCCAATGTTTCCTGTTTTAGTGATTCAGAAAGACCATCCAAGTGATGCTGAAATTTCCTTCAGGCCTAGGTATTATAATGTCAACACAAGAGTACAGAGAAGCTACAAAACTGTTTAGATACATGAATTTGTTGTTCAGTTGCTAAGTTGTGTCTGACTCTTTGCGACCCCATGGACTGCAGCACACCAGGCTTCCCTAATCTTCACTATCTCCTGGAGTTGGCTCAGACTCATGTCCATTGAGTTGATGAGACCATCCAACCATCTCATCCTTTGTTGGCCCCTTCTCCTTCCGTCTTCAATCTTTCCCAGCATCAGGATCTTCTCCAATGAGCCAGCTCTTCACATCAGGAGGCCAAAGTATTGAGCTTCAGAATTCGTCCTTCCAATGACTATTCAGAGTTGACTTCCTTTCATTTCAGTTCAGTTCAGTCGCTCAGTCATGTCTGACTCTTTGCAACCCCATGAAACGCAGCATGCCAGGCCTCCCTGTCCATCACCAACTCCCAGAGTTCACTCAAACTCACATCCATCGAGTCGGTGATGCCATCCAGCCATCTCATCCTCTGTCCTCCCCTTCTCCTTCTGCCCTCAATCCCTTCCAGCATCGGAGTCTTTTCCAATGAGTCAACTCTCTGCGTGAGGTGGCCAAAGTACTGGAGTTTCAGCTTTAGTATCATTTCTTCCAAAGAACACCCAGGACTGATCTCCTTCAGAATGGACTGGTTGGATCTCCTTGCAGTCCAAGGGATTCTCAAGAGTCTTCTCCAACACCACAGTTCAAAAGCATCAATTCTTTGGTGCTTAGCTTTCTTCACAGTCCAACTCTCACATCCATACATGACTACTGGATAAACCATAGCCTTGACTAGATGGATCTTTGCTGGCAAAGCAATGTCTCTGCTTTTTAATCTACCATCTAGGTTGGTCATACCTTTCCTTCCAAGGAGTAAATGTCTTTTAATTTCATGGCTGCAATCACCATCTGCAGTGATTTTGGAGCTCAAAGAAATAAAGTTTGACACTGTTTCTACTGTTTCCCCATCTATCCCGTGAAGTGATGGGGCCAGATGCCATGATCTAGTTTTCTGAATATTGAGATTTCCTTTAGGATTGACTAAAGTTTGATCTTGCTCTCCAAGGGACTCTCAAGAGATTTCTCTAGCACCACAATTCAAAGGCCTCAATTCTTTGGCACTCCTATACATCATTAGCCATAAATCCTTAGTCAATGATTTTGACTAATTGCTCTGCTGTTTTACACATAAAGACTTTATCAAAAGATATTTTCTTTGATAGAATCAAATGTTGTAAACTTAGTAAGTGAGCAGACTTAAATGAGTCTAATTCTTAATGATTTCTAGCAATTAATAGACTAAATGATTTTATGACCAGTCATGTGACTGATGGGGAATTGTCACATATCAACAGGTATTAAAATCATATTCATGTTAACGAGAATGTATGAACAGTAGCATTTTCACAGGGCAATTTCTCAGCACATCAACTTAATGGTTTTCCTTCAGATGAAGAGGCATAAAATACTTTAAAAAGGTTAGGTTAGGTCCTCATGTGGTGACCAGACCCCACTGAAAAATATATGATTTAATCATTTCCTTTCTAAGAAAAATCAGCAGTAGTTACTATATAATTAATCCATCACAGGCAATTATTAAACTGACTATAAAAATAGACAAAAATATTGGGTTGACCCTGCCCTGTCTTCTTGTTCAGGTGAGTAGAGAGACGGTCCAAAGTATGAATTGTCTCCTTCTCACTTAAATTAGGCAAATGCATTGGGAATATAGCATTTAGGGAGACACTTCTAATCAAAATGAAGCAAAAGTATTAAACTATAATTTTATCTAGTCATCCCACTTTGTGAAGTACAGTATATCTTGGAATATCTGTATAATCATAGGACATAAAAGTCATAAGTGGAGATGGAGATAAAAGTGTAAATCTTCTTGGATTGTTTATTCTCAAAATACATTTTTGAATGGTTAACAATAAATATTTTAGATTCACTCATATAATTTGTTAACAAGAATTTTGGATTGCCCAGTAGTATCTATTTGCCAATGTTGTCTGAGAGCATCTGAGATGGACTTGTGTAAATGCAGAAGCAATTACATAAGTTAATAAAGAAAAGCATGGGCTAAATTAATCTCAGATCCAGTTGCTATAGCTCCTCTCCATCTGATACAAATTTTCTTTTCTTGCAAGTAACCCATGTTGATGGCCATGGGCCGAAAACCTCAGTATAAGGTGGAAGAAGTTATAGATTCATTTCACACTCTTCCAATCAATACATTTTGATTACCTACTATGTGCCAGGCTCAGAACAAGGTGCAGTGATTTTGACTGAAAGGAAAATACTCACAGATTCCTTCATGTCTTCACTTTTTGTTACATTAAAAAATTTTTTAATTGAAGTATATTTGATTCACAATGTTGATTAATTATTGCTATGTAACAAAGTAAGTTATACATGTATATACATTCTTTTTTATATTCTTTTCCATTTTGGTTTATCATAGAATATTGAATATTGTTCTCTGTGCTGAACAGTAGGATCTTGTTGTTTATTCATGTTATCAATAAAAGTTTACATCTGCTAAACCCAACCTTCCACTCCATTTCTCCCCCAACCCCCTTCCCTTGGCAAGCACAAGTCTCTTCTCTATTTCTGTGACTGTTTCTGCTTCATAGGTAGGTTCATTTGTACCTATTTTAGATTACACGTAAAAATGATATCATATAATATTTGTCTTCCTCTTCCTGATTTACTTCACACATAATCTCCAATTGCATCCATGTTGCTGTAAATGGCATTGTTATTTTTTATTGCTGAATAGTATTCTATTGTATATGAAAGTGAAAGTTGCTCAGTTGTGTCTGAGTCTTTGCAACTCCTTGCCTCTTCTCCAGTACTGCAGGCAGATTCTCTACCATCTGAGCCACCAGGGAAATGGTAAAGAATCTGCCTGCAGTTCAGGAGATCAGGGTTCAATCCCTGGGTCAGGAAGACCCACTGGAGAAGAGAATGGCTGCTCATTCCATATTCTTACCTGGAGAATTCCATGGACAGAGAAGCCTGGCAGGCTGCAGTCCACGGGGTCACAATTCAGACACAACTGAGTGACTATTTAGATCAGGTATTCTGTTGTATATATCCTTCATTTATCATTTGAGGTAGTCATGGTAGGGAGGTAGGGTATGCATCCAGTAACTAGTTGAGTACACATATGGGGCAATGTGTAATAAATTACATGATATGGTACTGCACACACAAGGTTCATGTTTTCTTCTTAGCCCTGGCACAGAACTGAACTGTGTGTTTGACTTTAACCTTAAGTCATGGAACAATCTGAGGTTCTACTGGAGGTAATAAAATTCCCTTTTAGTGTGTTATTTGTGTCCAGCCTTAGTTTTGGTATCAATTTAAGGCTATTGTTGACAATAATTAAAATTTTATGATCAAGGCCACATATGAGGAAATTTACAATGTTAAGGACAGACACGACCCCTATTAAGATGTATGTCCTGTTTAAACATGAGATCTAAATCAAGTTTATAATTTTATTACATTCACTAAGCAATACATGTTTATTTGATATTTAAAACATAAAACTCTTTCAAGTGTTGAGTGTCTAGGTTTACATTAGTATTATAGATAGGCATAGGTAAGTCAAATATCTCATCATGTAAAGGAAGAAAAAGCCTTACAGAATTTCTGTACTTCAAAACAAATGTGGGTCCTTTTGAAATACACCATTAACTACAGAATATATTGTAACTTGGGGCTTCCCAGGTGGCTCAGTGGGTAACTAATCCACCTGCAATGCAGGAGACGTGGGTTCAGTCCTTGGATGGGGAAGATACCCTGGAGGAGGGCATGGCAACCCACACTATCCTTGTTTGGTGAATCGCATGGACAGAAAACCCTGGCAGGCTACAGTCTGTAGAATTGCAGTCGGACGTGACTGAAGCGACTGAGCATGCACGCATGCATATTGTAGTCTGCTAAGAGAAAGACATGTATGTACAGAAAGTACAAAAGCATCTGATTGAGGACTTACCTACCTGGAACATTCCTCCAGAGTTTCAGTTCTGACCCTCGTCCCTCTTTCCTGCATGTGAACGCAGAGATCTTTGGGCAAGGAGAACAGAACGGAAAACCTTCAGGCAGATAGCATAGCGGAAGTAAGCAGGCAGCAAGATTACCCTAGAAAGCCATTCATTATATGTTTTCAATATCCCTTAAAAGGGTTGCCCACCCCTAACTACATATTTATACGTATTTACTTGATAATCAATAAAGGAAAATGGCTGCATTATTCTGATTAAAATATCAACTCTACGTGTTACTATAAAATCACATTTAAGAAGCCAGAAAAGGGGAGATAGCTGTTCAGGCTACCCTCCAGCCCATGATATATGATATTTTCAGGCTGCAAGGAGAATAGACACATTAAGAAAATAGTGCTAATGATATTAAAGTACTTTACAAGGCTTGTTACTAAGAGCTGACAAACCTGTCAAGTGTATAATGTAGGAGGCTATCGTAACGTTCTCAGAAAACCATACCTCTACCCCATTTCACTGCAATCTCCTAATAATGGAGCTGCTATAAATTCTAGCCAGCAATGGGACAGCCATGGCTTCTCACCCCAATGTGAGGACATGATAAATATAAAAGAAAATGGCTGTCAGTTTTGGCGCCCGAACCTTATTACAAAGTCTTAATCTTACTGGCCTCAGCACCTTTTATCACCGCCTTGTTATGAGCTGATGGCTTTTTTATTTGCTAGGAGATGGAGGATGTGTCATTTGATGTCCTTTTATGTAGCCACTGCTCTGTCCTCTCATGAAAAAAAAAACACATTTTATATGTTTATTACAGTAACCGATTAAATGCAAGACTCGCTGTTGGCTCACGTACTGTGGGTTTAGGATTTAACAGACTCTGGATTTAGAATACATCATTATGAGTATTTATGTGAATGGAACACAAATAGGAAATTAATTTTTCTCAGCACGGGAGAGAGCACATTGCAATATTCCTGCTTGTTTATTCTTGCTATTATTGTTATTGGGATTGGCCAGTTTTGGTTCCAAGGTTAGCCGGAAATCCCAGCTCTCGCTTTTCTCCCTTCTTTAAACATCAGCCCAGAGGAAGAAGGCCTTGTAAACACAGCAAGTTCAAACTCGGCTCGCATTCAATCAGCTTGATCCTTAAGATGAGATAAATTGCACTGATCTAAATATTAGTCTAAAAATCTCACAGCTCACTTCCCATCTTCTTCATTTATGGCAAATGAGACTCTCAGCTTCACTGGAGACAGTGACCCCGCCAGAACCTTTATCCACCGGAAGTGCTGCAAAGGGCCGGCATCAGGTGCTTAAGGAAACCTGACATTGATGGGCTGGTCTCAGGCTGTGGCCGGAGACTCCATCAGTAGATCTTATCTTCAGTTTGTGTCCATAAAATGCGATGGCTCAAGTGTCTAAACACAAAGAGCCTTATCCTGTCTGTTGTGCCTGTCAGCTGAAAATCAACCACTCCTCTTCCCCAACCCCCCGTGGGGAAATTCTCAATTTCATTCAAGGATGGGTCTTGCATGGCTGTAGTCTGCAGACGTTGGAGCACATGCTCACCATACGTTTCTTTTCTTCCAAAGCGTCTGCATTCCAAAGTCAAAGGCCAAGGGTCCTCCGAGATTTATTTCTCTCTATCTTGTAGGAAATTGCCAAGTTGGTTGCTCTAGTTACTCAGTTCGTGTATCTGTCTCCTAGCTCTGAGGCGCTGTCTATGGGAAGCTGGCAAAACTGGTTTAAAAATAAACATTCAGTTGTATGACTTAGACTTCCTTTAACTATATCCTACCAAATAACTGATCTCACTAAGTTTTTGCCTTATGAGATATTCATTTTACAAAAGGACAGAATTAGCTAGTAAATTGGGCATTATAACAGTACAGGTCACATTCTCTCCTTTAATAAATAATATCTTGAGAAATTGCCTAAGTTACACCAGAATACATTTTGTTCTGAGGTCTAGTTTTGGCCCATGAGAAGGGATGGAAAAGAGCTTATGTTCTTTTCTTTGAAAATAGAAGCATTTGAGTACTTGCATTTCCTGAATGTACCTGACACAGGAGAGTTAAAATCTCTTTGAGTATTTTTAGACCTTGACTTTTCACTTGGAATTTTCTGTCCAAGGAGTCTTTATGCTTAAAATGCAGCTTGGACATGAGTGGGCACCCAAACGGCCCCTTCTGTGATTATTCCTGAAATAAGCTGTTCGTGATTTGCCACTCTATGAGGAAAAAGCTGATGAAAAACGTAATACATCGGAAAAGGCAAATTGCATGTCTAGAAATTTAATTACAAAGGAAATAACCCTCTCTGTATAAAGGTTGGCAGTCTCCTGCACAATCCTCTTCATACTCCTCTTCTTCCTTCTCAATCCAAGTACAAAAACTCCTTACCAATGATAGCCACATATGCATATTAATGAGAAAAGGCAGTCTGCTACAAGTAAGTCAGAGGTTCTTGGCCCCTGAGAAGAGGTGAACAGGTTAACTAGTCTATAACTTACAGTATCTCCTCTCATTGACTTCCACTCTGCATCCTTCAACCTGTTCCTGAACTGGTGATGATTTCAAAACCCACGCTAATAATCGCAGCATTCCCACATATCTGAATCACATGTTCCAATTTATAAAACTTTTGCATGTATATTTTTAATGTCATCCTCACCATCACCCTCTAATACAAATAAGTAAACACCAATATCTCCTTTATCAGACAAGGGGATTGATGCTAAGTTTGCCAGATAAAACTCAGGATGACCAGCTCAATTTCAGTTTCAAATAAACAATGAATGCTTTTTAGCATAAGTTATATCCTGATATTTCCTGGATTTTTTTATTCCTAAAAATTATTTCTTATTTATCTTGAATTCAAAATTTACCCAGGCACTCTGGATTTTTATCTGCTAAATACATAAGTTTCAATTGAGGTCCAAAGAAGAATTAGACAGTTCATATAAGAAATAGATGTCAGGGTTGTTCCAAGACATTATAAGAGTTGCAAACTCTAAGATTTGTATATATTGTCTCATTTAATCCTGACAGTGTGAGGGTATTTTCCCCACTTCCCAGATAAGGAAACTGAGATCTCAGGGAATAAGTCACTTACTGAAAGTGCAGAATAGGAGTGTAGTTCCAGACCCATGTTTTTTTAAGCACTCCACTGTTTTCAATTCTCTGCCATGTTTGGGAGCTGGGATTCTGGTTCTTTCTTGTAGAGTCCTCTTTGGTTGCAAGTTTCAGGCAACTGCTTTGTGGCTTGCATGCCAGATGTTGTAGAGTCCATAAAGGCACAAGAAGAAAGTCATCCACAGACGCCCAGTGTGCACTGGAGTGTCAGCTCCCATTAGTAGAAGTTTCTGCATGAGATTTTGCACTAAGGGCATCCGCAGTGAACTCCTTGACCCTATCCTGAGAAAGACATCATCATCAAGTGAAGTCTGACTTGCACCAAATAAGAAGTAAGGCACAGATGAGGGCTCCTTACCATATGCCACTGATTCACACTCCTGTGGAGGTCTCGTGAAGAAAAAAGATCTGTGGCAGCAGGCTTACTCTGCAGAGTCAGAAAGCCCGAAAGATCTTCAGTGTGGGCTTCTTCCCTGATGGCTCAGTGGGTAAAGAATCCACCCGCAATGAAGGAGACACAGGAGGCACAGGTTCGATTCCTGGTGTTGGGAAGACACCCTGGAGAAAGAAATGGTGGCCCACTCCATTATTCTTGCCTGAAAAATCTGATGGACAGAGGAGTCTGACTGGCCACTGGCCATGGGGTCACAAAGAGTCAGGCAGGACTGAGTGAATGAGCACAGCACAGCCAAACAACTTCAGATGCAAAACACAAATGAAACACAACAAAAAGCCCCAAATCTCTAGATAGGATTGTTGGGTCAGAAATCAAATGACTGCTATCCAGATTATTTCCAAAAGGGGGGAAAAGTGAAAAGGGGAATGAGCTTAAAAAGGTTGAAAACATGTTGTAGGTTTTACATCTGTTCAACATCTGCATTCAAAGGTAGACTTCAGAGCTTTTATTTTTTCCTTCGAAGATTTAGATCCTGTTCCCCGTAAACTGCCAACAATATACAGCATGGGATCTCTGGATACCCAGGGAAGACACACGAATTGTACTCTTCCTAGCGATCCTCGTACTTATTTATCCGTCAGTATGTCACTGCGCATTTGAAACATCCGCTCTGAGCCAAAGTTTCGGAGGCTCCAGCATGCTTCCCAGTGGTTTTATTAAACCATCAGTGCATGTTCTTTCTCGACTTTCTGTGTAGCTCCCTTTTTAAAATGTCACTGTCGTGATTAATTTTCTGTTCCCTTTCACGTTCCGATGACATTTGGAAAACAATTCTCTCTGGAGAACCAACTTCCCCGATTCCTGACCACTCCATGGCACTTGAAGTCAAGATGAAAATTAGACTCCCTTCAGAATCTCCACACTCAGAAAAGTGTCAGATGCTTTAATTACCATGTTGTGAGTACCTTATAATCACATGACTAGCTCTATGGTCATGTGTTAACGAAGTGAGAGAACATTGAAAACAATGCTAAATGGTATGTTCTTGGCTTTTTACAAGAAGGATCACTCTCTTCTCCCTATTGTGGGAGCTATAGCATTGAATGCAATTTCTTCTTTGAATGTAAAATAGAAATGTATTGTAAATATGCATATCTGGTGAAATATTTTGGAATTTTCACTAGTTGCCCTTACTCCTACCTCTACCCTTCTCAAGGTTATGACTTAACCCTGAGGCTGGAATCTGAATAGAGGAGAAAATTTCATGAGGGATGTTAAAGAAAAGTGTGATCCTGTAAGGCAAGGGAGGGAAGATGGGAGAGCTCAGAAGGAAAGGGGATTGGGCATTGATATCCTAATCTTCCTTCTCCTTAAAAAAAAAAAAAAGGTGAAAGTGTTAGTCAATCAGTCGTGTCTATGTCTGACTCTTTGCGATCCCATGGACTGTAGCCTGCCAGGCGCCTTTACATTTAAGCCAGAAATGGAAGTTTATATGATAAGTTGAGAGGGATATCAAAGGAAAAGGATGGAAGTGCTTTTCCCAGCTCAGTGTCTGGACCTGGTGAGAGGGTATGCAGAACCTTCACACACAGCATCTCAGGGCTGTCCTTTCACAGTGAACTCGGTGGTAGCAGGTTAGGAGGAGGAGGGCAGGGTTTACTTTTCCCGCTCTACCTTCCCACACACCTGGAATGGAGCTAATCTAGAGAAGCACCCACACGCCCCCTGGAGATAAACTGAGGGACAGTCAGCCTGCTGTGCGGTGCTCTGGGATTCCAAGGCAATGCCGCAACTCTGAAGCACAAGCCCTCAGGGGCGCAGCCAAGACTCAGGGCCAGATGAATGATGTGCTGCCAACTCAGAGGAGCCAGTCACACCGTGGGAAGGGTGGTGTGAGGCTGACTGGGGAGCACCAATGGGCTTGACGAGTCTGAATGAGACAGACAGTAAGTTAGATCAGACACAGGGTGCGAACATCACACGGAGCCTTCATGCGGAGACTCACTTCTGCAGGAAGCAGCCCAGAGCAGCAACTTGGTGAAAGAGGCCATGGATGCCCTGAGGACACAGGGACCTCATCTCTCCTTGAACCATGAGAACAGAAGACGTGTAGACACCAACTCAGAGAAGAGACAGGAGGATGGGGCACCTCCAAATGACTGGAAATTCTATCAAAAGGAGATTACATTGCCTAAAAAACTCTTCCAACTCTGCTGTCAAATTGAGATCGTTTATGCTGTTAGATTGTTCTCCATTGTTGGACCCTTTCCCCTCCATCAAGCAGAGGAAGAAAGGACTCATGAGAAAATTCAAACAAATTAGTGCAAAAAATAAAATAAGTAAATGAACCTCCATGTGTGCTTTGCGCTTAGTCACTCAGTCGTGTCTGACTGTTTGCGACCCCATGGACTGCAGCCCACCAGGCTCCTCTGTCCATGGGGATTCTCCAGGCAAAAATACTGGAGTGGGTTGCCATGCCCTCCTCCAGGGGGTCTTCCCAACCCAGGGATTGAATCCAGGTCTCCCGCATTGCTGGCGGATTCTTTACCATCTGAGCCACGAGGAAAGCCTACATGAACTTGCATAGTATTTTGCAAGAAACTGGGTGATACTGTTACACATGCTTATGTGATATGCAAACGTGCATTTCAAAGGTTCAATGCTTCGTGAACCAAGAGTTGACCTACTCAAGGCACACTTGGAGGAAATCAATAGTCTAATCAGAAATATTAGGTACCTATGTGAACAAAACAATAAATAGAAACTTTACCAGATAACATAAAACAGTATTTAATCAAATGAAAAGTGGAGATGTATGTTACATACAAAAATTTAAATTATGAAGATATATTTTTCTAAGTGTATCTATGGTTTAAATATAATATAAATCAAAACTGCAGTACAATATTTAATGGCACATGTCATGTTGACGCTAAAAGAACATGTACAAAAATAGTCAAGAAAGTTTAGCAAACAAGAGCATAAATGGAACCTTACTCTATTAGATTGCCAACCATACTGCAAACATAATAAAACTGTGGTACTGGAAAAGCAATAGATATATCAATGGAATATATCAATATCAATATAATATATATATATATAATCAATGGAAGAGAAAAATATAAAAAAGGCCGATGTGCATTTGATCATTTATTTATGATAAAGTTTACATTTTATATTCACCTGCTTCCCTAGTGGCTCAGACAATAAATAATCTACCTGCAATGCAGATGACCCTGATTTGATCCCTGGATTGGGAAGATCCCCTAGAGAAAGAAATGGCAACCCATTCCAGTATTCTTGCCTGGAAAATTCCATGGGCAGAGGAGCCTGGAGAACTACAGTCCATAGGTGGCAAAGAGTCACACAAAACTGACTAACACTTCTGCATACATTTTATATTAATAGGAAAAATAAAACTGTTTGATTTTTGAATTGAATAATTAATTAGAGGCTTAATAAAAAACAAAATTCAAAGTAAACCTCTACTTTACAGCAGAAAAAAAAATCATTGTAGATGTACCAGAGAAGTACATACATTTGAAACCATAAAATATTAAAACTATTAGAATAAAGTTCTGAGCTACTTTCATAGTACATGAAATGTACTTGTTTGGAAGAATTTAATATATTAAACTAATACATTATTTTAAGAGAACATATGAACAGAAGATATATACCTCTTTAATAAGATTCATTAAGTTGAATTGAAATAACTTATTTTCTCTTTGTTTTTAAATATAAAATATCTAAATAGATTCTATCTTCCAAAGATTAAAACAATCAGGATAACACCTATGTGAGACTCTCCTTTCTCTTTTCGCAGACTCCTTATTAACACCTTCTCCCCTGCCACCAAGAAATATCACCTTTCTACAGTTTGCTTTGCGTCCTTTCAAGTGCTCCTTTGGCACATTTACATATGGTCTTTTTTGCATGTGAGCATACATGCATTACTTGTTGACTTCTGTCTTTCTTTTTCACTTGGCGTATCTTGGAGATCTTTCCATGCTAGGCATTTTTAAGGTGTGTCTAGAATCCTATGGCACAGACATATCAAAACTTTATTGCTCTTGTGGTTTAGTTGCTAAGTCATGTCTGACTCTTGTGTGAGCCTATAGACTGCAGCCCACCAGGTTCCTCTGTCCATGAGATTTCCCAGGCAAGAATACTGGAGTGGGCTTCCACTTCCTCCGCCAGGGGATCGTTCCAATCCAAGGATTGAACACGTGGCTCCTGCACTGGCAGGAGGATTCTTCACCACCAAACCACTAGCCCACCTCAAAACTTGAATAATCACTTACCAACTACATGAACATTGAGATTATTTGTAGTGTTTTACTACTACTAACAAATCTACTTTGAAAATACTCATGAACAATGCTTCTGTGACCATGGTAGTAGTTTTTTACAGCACATTTCTAGAAGTAAGGTTGCTGGGTCCGTTTCCATTTGAGAGTACAAAACTTCCTGTCAGTTCCTTTGAACAGTAAAGGAGTATGTATCCTTGCCAAACTTTACTTATTAATATCTTGGTAATTATTGCTAAAATGAGGAACAAAAATTTATGTTTATTTGCTTTTGTCTGGTGACTTGTTTCATAAACATATTGTTTTATAAATTATGTTATTTTACTCTTTCATACATTTATTGTCTTTTTCCTGATAATTCACCCATCATGATTTTCTCATTCTCCTTAGAATTTCTTAATGATTTGTAAGAACTCTTCATATACTAGAATGTTAATATTTTGCCTCAAAGCATTACAAATATTTTCCCACAATGAATTTTCAAAGACAAGTAGGAGTTTATGTTAGGAGTTATGACCAACCTAGACTGCATATTAAAAAGCAGAGACATTACTTTGCCAACAAAAGTCTGTCTAGTCAAGGCTGTGGTTTTCCCAGTAGTCATGTATGGATGTGAAAGGTGGACCATAAACAAAGCTGAATGCCAAAGAATTGATGCTTTTGAACTATGGTGTTGGAGAAGACTCTTAGAGTCCCTTGGACTGCAAGGAGATCCAATCAGTTCATCCTAAAGGAAATCAGTGCTGAATATTAATTGGAAGGACTGATGTTGAAGCTGAAGCTCCAATACTTTGGCACCTGATGTGAAGAACTGACTCATTGGAAAAGACCCTGATTGAAGATGGAAGGAGGAGAAGTGGACAACAGAGGATGAGATAGTTGGACATGAGTTGGAGTAAACTCCGAGAGTTGGTGATGGAGAGGGAGGCCTGGCGTGCTGCAATCCATAGGGTCGCAAAGAGTCAGACACGACTGAGCGACTGAACTGAACTGACTGAGGAGTTTATTAGGAGGTAAAGAGAACATATTTAGGCATGAAGAAATATTGATTATTTATTTGAATAGAAGGGTTATATACTACACTTAATTTGTATCAATTCAGGTTAAACGTTTTATGTATAGAGACAGTCTTACAAAATATAAATACAAGAGAGTTCCTGTAGCCGTCTCACACTAACCAAGCCTTATAAGGTAGAAGAGCGTGGCATATGGCTGCCTACACTACACTGTCCACACTATGAAAGGTCTGAACAATCAGACCTACTCAAAAATAATAGCTATCATCTGTCTGCCATGTTCTTTATAATTTCTTTCAATAAAGTTGTATGTGTGTGTTTTGGGAGAGGGAGGTTTTGTTGAACTGAAAGTGGGAAGGGAAGATGGGAAGGTGGTTAAAGCAAGGTGTGTGTGTCATGCTGCTGACATCTGAAGGGTGTCTGGCATCACCCATATGTTTCCACACATGTCTTAGCCCTCAAAGATGACATTTTTGAGACGTGTAAGGCCAGTTTGTTCTCTTATATGATATTAAACTACTTGTTCAAACTCAAGAACTGGTAAAGAGGATGCTTCTTTCCTTCCCTGTCCCTCTTTTCTACCTCATATGCCTATAAAAGTAACTGCTTATCCAATAGGACCTTAAAAAAAATTAGTTGAACAGATTACTGAATTGATGACCATAGAGATCATATAAGCATAAAAAGGTGACACAGATCTTTTTGTTAACCCATTCAAAAGATGCTTTATTTTTTCAATTCAGTTACTCAGTCATGTCCAACTCTTTGCAACCCCATGGACTGCAGCATGCCAAGCTTCCCTGTCCATTATCAACTCCCAGAGCTTGCTCAAACTCATGTCCGTCGAGTCATTGATGCCATCCAACCATCTCATCCTCTGTCATCCCTTTCTGTTCCTGCCTTCTATCTTTCCTAGCATCAGGGTCATTTCCAAAGAGACAGTTCTTCCCATCAGGTGGCCGAAGTATTGGAGATCCAACTTCAGCATCAGTTCTTCCAATAAGTATTCAGGACTGATTTCCTTTAGGATTGACTTCTTTGATCTTCTTGCAGTCCAAAGGACTCTCAAGAGTCTTCTCCAACACCACAGTTCAAAAGCATCAATTCTTTTTTTTTTAACCTTTTATTATTATTTTTTTAGTCACTCACTATGAGTTAGGCAAGTAGTGAAGAGAGGTAGGAGAAGTCAAGAAACTGTCTGCCTTGCCTTCAAGAAGTTGACCTATAGGGGCAGGGGCTCTGTCCTTGGCTCAGTCCTGAGTTTGGTTCCAGCTCAGAACATGGCATCTACCATTTAGCAGGAGGGCTGTAAATATGTGTTTGGTCAGTGGGACTCAGATTTAGGATTTAACAGTCCAATAACAAAAAGAAAGACAAAAATAAGTAATAAGGGATACACAATTGACTGTCAATATCTAATTTAGCAAGTAAGGTTATTTAAGAACTATTAATTAGATAGCAATAATAAATATATATGGACTCAACACTGGAGCACCTAAATAACTAAAGCAAATATTAACAGAACCAAAAGGAGTCATTCTTGTATTTCTGTCTCTACAATAATAGTAGGAGAATTCAATACAATATTACTACAGTAATAGTAGGGGATTACAACACTCTACTTTCAACTTTGGATAGATCATCTAGACAGAAAATTAATAAGCAAAGAGAGTGCTGGAATAATACTATAGAGCAAATGTACCTCATAGGAAACATGCAACTCATTACATCCAATAGCACCAGAATACACATTCTGCTCAAACTCACACAGAACATCATCCAGTATAGGTCATATTTTGGAACACAAAACAAGCACTAACAAATTTTAAATGATTGAAATAAAATTAATGATCTATCCTGACCAAAATAGTAAGAAACTAGAAATCAAAACCAGAAGGAAAACTGAAATATTCATAAATGCATGTAAATTAATCTACACAATTCTTAACGGCCAATGAGTCAATGAAGGAATAAAAAGAAAAATCAGAAAGTCTCTTGACACACATAAAAATGAAAAACACATGAAAACTTATGTGATAGAGCAGAACTGTATTTAGGGGAAAGTTTACAGAAATAAATACTTACATTAACAAAAAGAAAATTTTCATATAAACACCTTTAAAATTTTCATACAAACTACCTTTACACCTCAAGAAATTAAATAGAGAAATAACTAAGCCCAACATTAGCAACAGGAAAGGTATAAAAAGATAAGAGCACAAATAAAGAAATGAAAATAAGAAAGACAATAGAAAAAAAATCAAGGAAACTAGTTTTTTTGAAAGGTAAAGAAAATTGGCTAATCTTTAGCTAGACTAACCAAGAAAAAAGAGAGAATGCTCAAATAAAATTATAAATAAAATAAGAGAGAATACAACTGACCACATAAATACAAAGCATCAAAAGAGGTTATTATGAACGTTATGCCAAAAATTGGTAACCTAGAAGAAATTAATGAAGTCCTATAATACACAATCTTCCAAGATTGAATCAAGAAGGAACAGAAAATATGAGCAGATTAATAAAGACCAAGGAGGTGGAGGCAGTAATTAAATACCAAGAACAGATAGTCCAGAACCAGACAGTTTCTCTGGTGAATTCTATGCTAAAGAAAAGTTAACATCAATCCTCCTCAAATCCTAACCAAAAAAAATTGAAGAGACTGGAACACTTTTGAATTCGTTTTATGAGGCCAGCATTACCCTGACAGCAAAGACAGGTAAGCACAATATAAGAAAGTAAAAAAAAAAAAAAAAACACTACAAGCCAAAAATCCCTAATGAATATAAATGAAAAATATTTTGAAAAAAATTCTTAGCAAATCAAATTCAACAGCACTTTAAAAGGATCATATGCCATGGTTAAATGAGAATGATCCCTGGGATGCCAGTTTGGTTCAATATTTGCAAATCAATAAAGGTGATATACCACATTAATAGAATGAAGAATAAAAATCACATGATATTCTCAATAGATGTACAAAGAAACATTTGACAAAAATCAACACTCTTCTATAAGAAAAGCTTTTAAAAATTGTGAACGGGAAAGTTACACATGAATATATAAAGGCTATATATTGCAAACCCATAATGTACAAAATCAATGGTGGAAAGCTGAAAGCTTCTCCTCTAAAATTAAGAATAAGATATGGGTGCCTGCTCTTACCATTCCTATTCAACATAGTACTAGAAATTCAAGTCAGAGCACTTAGGCAAGAAAAAAAGGTAAAGTCATCCAAATCAGAAAGGAAGAAATAAAATGTTTTCTATTTGTGGATGTTATGATATTATAGATGTAGCAACCCTAAAGATTTCACCAAATGCTTTTAGAACTAATAAATGATTTCAGTAATTGAAGGATACAAAATCAGCATTCAAAAATCAGTTGCACTACTACACACTAACAATAAAATATCTGAAAAAGAAACAAAATAACAAAATTTACAATCATATCAAAAGTATAAAATACTTAGGAATAAATTTAACTAAGGAGGTAAAAGACCTGTACATGGAAAACTGCGACACTCATGAAAGAAGTTAAAGAAGAAACAAAGGAAAAGATATTTCTCACTCATGTATTGGAAGAATATTGTTAAACGGGCTGTACTACTCAAAGCCATCTATAGACTGAATAAAGTTTCTATCAAAACTCCAATGACATTTTTCATGGAAATAGAAAAAACAATCCTAAGATTCATATGGAACCACAGAAGATCCTGAATACTCAAAAAACTTCTGAGAAAAAAAGAGCAAAGTTGGAGGCATCCCTCCCTCTAATTTCAAATATGCCAGAAAACAATAGAAATCAAAAGAATGGTAGTGGCATAAAACACACATATGGAGTATAATAGATAGCACAGAAATAAAGTCACAAATACAGGGCCAATTAATATTTGTATAAGGAGCCAAGAACACTCAAAGGGGAAAAGACAGTCTCTTCAAGAAGTGATGCTAGAAAAAAAAAACTAGATATTTACCTGCCAAAGAGTGAAATTGGATCCCTACCTTATATCACTTTAAAAAAAATTGAAATGGATTAAAGACTATAGTGTACTACCTGAAACTATAAAAACCCTTCTAAATGAAAATATGGAGATGCTCTTTGACATTGATGCTGGCAATGAGTCTTTAAATATAATGCACAAAGCACAAGCAACAGAGGCAAAAACATACAAGTGGAGCTACATCAGACTGACAAGTTTCTGTACAGCAAAATAAACAATCAACAGAGTGAACAAGCAACCTACTGAATGGCAAAACAAAACAAAAAAAACCTGCATATCATATATCAGATAAGAGGTTAATATCCTAAACATGCAAGGAACTCATACAACTCAATAGCAAAAAATTTTTTAATTGTGAAGAGGACTTGGATAGACATTTTTCTAAAGAATGCAAGCAAACAGACAAGAGATACATGAAAATACAGTGAAAATTACTAATCATCATGGAAATGTGAATGAAAGCCACAGTAAGGTTCCTACTCCTGTTAGAAGGGTTAAGTGCTGGTGAGGATGTGCAGGAAAGGGGAACTTGGAGCACTGTTGATGGGAAAGTAAGCTGGTCCATCCACTTGGGAAACATATGGAGTTTTCTCACACAATTAGAAACAGAACTATCCTATGATCTCGTCATCTCAATTCTGAGTTTATATCTTAAGGAAATTACATTGCTGTCTCAGAGAGATAGCTGTGGATTTATGTTCATCGCAGCATATTTCACAATAGAAAGTGGAGAGTGAAAAAATTGGCTTAAAGCTCAACATTCAGAAAATGAAGATCATGGCATACGGTCCCATCACTTCATGGGAAATAGATGGGGAAACAGTAGAAACAGTATCAGACTTTATTTTCTTGGGCTCCAAAATCACTGCAGATGGTGACTGAAGCCATGAAATTAAAAGATGCTTACTCCTTGGAAGAAAAGTTATGACCAAGCTAGATAGCATATTCAAAAGCAGAGACATTACTTTGCCGACTAAGATCCGTCTAGTCAAGGGTTTTTCCAGTGGTCATGTATGGATGTGAGAGTTGGACTGTAAAGAAGGCTGAGCGCCGAAGAATTGATGCGTCTGAACTGTGGTGTTGGAGAAGACTCTTGAGAGTCCCTTAGACTGCAAGGAGATCCAACCAGTCCATTCTGAAGGAGATCGGCCCTGGGATTTCTTTGGAAGGAATGATGCTAAAGCTGAAACTCCAGTACTTTGGCCACCTCATGTGACGAGTTAACTCATTGGAAAAGACTCTGATGCTGGGAGGGATTGGGGGCAGGAGGAGAAGGGCCAACAAGGATGAGATGGTTGGATGGCATCACTGGCTCGATGGACGTGAGTCTGAGTGAACTCTGGGAGATGGTGACGGACAGGGAGGCCTGCCGTGCTGCAATTCATGGGGTCGCAAAGAGTCAAACACGACTGAGCGACTGAACTGAACTGAAGACAACAAAATTCTAGGGCTTCCCTGTAGCTCAGTTGGTAAAGAATCTACCTGCAGTGCCGGAGACCCGGTTTGTTTCCTGAGTCGGGAAGATCCCCTGGAGAAGAAATGGCAACCCACTCCAGTATTTTTGCCTGAAGAATCCCATGGAAGGAGGACACAACTTAGCGACTAAACCATCACCACCACCAAGACATAAAATTAATCTAAGTGTTCATCAACAGATAAATGGATAAAGAAAATGGAATATTATTTGAGCATAAAAAAGAATTCCTGTCACTAAAATGAACTGAATGGACCTTGAGAGCTTTATGATAAATAAAATAAGTGAGACAGAGAAACACAAGTTCTGTATACTCTTTCTTATATTTAGGATCTAAAATGAAAAGTCAAGTTCGTGGAAACAGTGGAGTACTGGTTGCCAGAGGCTGCAAGTGGTGGGTGGTAGGGAGATGTTGATCAAAGTGAAACATCCAATTGTAAGATAAGTAAATACTGGGGATCAAACATACAGCATGGCAATTATAGTTATCAATATTATATTACTGGCTAGGAAGTTACTAAGAGAGTAAATCGTACATGCTCTTATAATACACACACAAAATTTTAGTTATTTGAGAAAAAGGATGTGCTGGGTTTCCCTGGTGGCTGAGCAGTAAAGAATTCACCTGCAATGCAGGAAACTTGGGTTTGATCCCTGGGTCACGAAGATCCCCTGGAGAAGGAAATGGAAACCCACTCCAGTATTCTTGCCTGGGAAATCCTGTGACAGAAGAGGCTGGTGGGCTGTGATTAAACAGCAACTAACCTTATTGTGGTAATCATTTTGCAAGATATATATCAACTCACCACACTGTATACCTTAAACTTACACACAGTTACTTGGCCATTTTTTCCCAATAACAATAGAAAGAAAGATAAAGCACAAGTTAAAAAATTTAAAAAAAAAAAACTTGTTCATACAAGCAGGCTAAAAAAAGAAAAAGAAAATCACATGATTATATCAATAGAAGCAGAAAAAACATTGGATAAAATCTAATCCACTTATGACTTTTTAAAAATCTAAACTAGGAATGGAGAAGAATTTCCTCACTTGATAAAGGATATTTGCAAAAGAAAAAAAAACCTGCGAGTATTCCATGTTCATTTTATTGCACTGTGCAGATATTGCATCTTTTACAAATTGAAGAGTTGTGACAACCAGTGTCAAAGAAATGTATCAGCACCATTTTTCCAACAGCATTTGTTCACTCTGTGTCTGTAGGTCATATTTTGGTAATTCGTGAAACATCTTATACTTTTTAATTAGTATCATATTTATTACAGTTATCTGTGGTCAGTCATCTTTGATGTTGCAATTGCAATTGATCTGGGCTGCCACAAATCATACCTTTATGTATAAGACTGGAAACTTATTATATAGGTGTAGTCAATGTTCTGACTGCTCCGCCAACTGGCTGATCCTCCATTTTTTTCTCTATCTTTGGGCCTCCCTCTAACCTGAGACACAGTAATATTAAAATCAGGCCAATTAATAATCTTATAATGGTATTTAAGTGTTCAAGTGAAAGGAACAGTCACATGTCTTTCATTTTATATTAAATGTCTGACTCTTTGCAACCCCATGGATTGTAGACTTCAGGCTCCTCTGTCTATGGAATTCTCTAGGCAAGAATACTGGAGTAGGTAGCCATTCCCTTCTCCAGGGGATCTTCTCAACCCAGGGATTTAACCCAGGTCTCCCACACTGCAGGCACATTCTTTTCTGTCTGAGCCACCAAGAAAGTCCAGAAATGATTGAACTTAGTTAGGAAGGCATATAGAAAGCTGAGATAGGCAGAAAGGAAATTAAAAGTACCTACTCCAGTGAATACATGAATGATAAGAAAGCAAACAGCCTTTTTGCTGATATGGTTAAAGTTTTAGCTGTCTGGAGAGAATATGAAACCAGCTACAACAGTCCCTTCAGCCAAAGTACAATCCATAGCAAGCCCCTAACTCTTCAATTCTATGAACACTAAGAGAGGTGAAGAAGCTGCTGAACAAAGGTTTGAAGCTAGCAGAGGCTGATTCATTAGGTTTAAAGAAGAAGCTATTTTCATAGAGTTTAAAAAAAAAAAACAAGGTTAAGTACCAATTGCTGATATAGAAGTTGCTACAAATTATCCAGAAAATCTAGCTACGAAAATGAATGAAGATGGCTATACTAAATAATAGATATCAGTGCAGTCAAAACACCCTTCAACAGGAAGAAAATGTCATCTAGGACTTCCATAGCTAGAGAGGATAAGTCAATGCTGAATTCAAAGCTTCAAATTATTGTGGTAATCATTTTGTAAGATATATACATATCAAATCATCACACTGTATATCTTCAACTTACACAAAGTTACATGTCAATTTTTTCTCAATGACATTGGAAAGAAAGATAAAGTGTAGGGGCAAATTTCAAAAAAACCTTTTTAAAAAAAACTATTAATCATACAAGCAGACTAAGAAAGAAAAAAATCACATGATCACATCAATAGAAGCAGAAAAAGCACTGGACATATATCTGCAGGGTTTTTTGCTGACTCTCCTATTAGGAACTGCTGCAGCTGGTGACTAAGTTGATGCCAATGTTCATTTACCATTCTAAAAATTCTAGGGCCCTTAAGTATCATGTTAAATCTGTCTGCCTGCACTCTATAAATGGAAAAACAAAGCCTGGATGACAGCACGTCTGTTTACAACATGGTTTCAGTTCAGATCAGTTCAGTCGCTCAGTCGTGTCTGACTCTTTGCGACCCCATGAATCACAGCACACCAGGCCTCCCTGTCCATCACCAACTCCCAGAGTTCACTCAAACTCATGTCCATTGAGTCTGTGATGCCATCCAGCCATCTCAACCTCTGTCATCCCCTTCTCATCCTGCCCCCAATTCCTCCCAGCATCAGACTCTTTTCCAATGAGTCAACTCTTCATATGAGGTGGCCAAAGTACTGGAGTTTCAGCTTCAGCATCAGCCCTTCCAATGAACACCCAGGATGATCTTTAGGATGGACTGGTTGGATCTCCTTGCAGTCCAAGGGACTCTTAAGAGTCTTCTCCAACACCACAGTTCAAAAGCATCAATTCTTCAGAGCTCAGCTTTCTCCCAGTCCAACTCTCACATCCACACATGACCACAGGAAAAACCATAGCCTTGACTAGACAGACCTTTGTTGGCAAAGTAATGTCTCTGCTTTTGAATATGCTATCTAAGTTGGTCATAACTTTTCTTCCAAGGAGTAAGCGTCTTTTAATTCCATGGCTGCAATCACCATCTGCAGTGATTTTGGAGCCCAAAAACATAAAGTCTGACACTGTTTCCACTGTTTCCCCATCTATTTCCCGTGAAGTGATGGGACCAGATGCCATGATCTTCATTTTCTGAATGTTGAACTTTAAGCCAACTTTTTCACTCTCCTCTTTCACTTTCATCAAGAGACTTTTTAGTTCCTCTTCAGTTTCTGCCCTAAGGGTGGTGTCACCTGCATATCTGAGGTTATTGATATTTCTCCCAGCAATCTTGATTCAAGCTTGTGCTTCTTCCAGTCCAGCATTTCTCATGATGTACTCTGCATATGAGTTAAATAAGCAAGGTGACAGTATACAGCCTTGATGTACTCCTTTTTGTTTTTGGAACCAGTCTGTTGTTCCATGTCCAGTTCTAACTGTTGCTTCTTGATCTGCATATAGGTTTCTCAAGAGACAGGTCAGGTGGTCTGGTATTCCCATCTCTTTCAGAATTTTCCACTGTTTATTGTGATCCACACAGTCAGAGGCTTTGGCATAGTCAATAAAGCAGAAATAGATGTTTTTTCTGGAACTCTCTTGCTTTTTCCATGATCCAGAGGATGTTAGCAATTTGATCTGTGGTTCCTCTGCCTTTTCTAAAACCAGCTTGAACATCAGGGAGCTCACGGTTCATGTACTGCTGAAGCCTGGCTTGGAGAATTTTGAACATTACTTTACTAGCGTGTGAATGAGTGCAATTGTGCGGTAGTTTGAACATTCTTTGGCATTGCCTTTCTTTGGGATTGGAATGAAAACTGACCTTACCAGTCCTTGGCCACTGCTGAGTTTTCCAGATTTGCTGGCATATTGAGTGCAGCACTTTCACAGCATCATCTTTAGGATTTGAAACAGTTCAACTGGAATTCCATCACCTCCACTAGCATTGTTCATAGTGATGCTTTCTAAGGCCCACTTGACTTCACATTCCAGGATGTCTGGCTCTAGGTGAGTGATCACACCATCGTGATTATCTGGGTCATGAAAATCTTTTTTGTACAGTTCTTCTGTGTATTCTTGCCACCTCTTAATATCTTCTGCTTCTGTTATGGTTTACGGAATATTTTAAGCCCATTATTGAGATCTACTGCTTAGGAGAAAAAAAAAAAGATTCCTCTCAAAGTATTTCTGCTCATGGACAATGCATTTGCTTGCCCAAGAGCTCTGATGGAGATGTACAAAGAGATTCATATTGTTTTCATGCCTGCTATCACAACATCCATTCTGTATCCTATGGAATCAAGGAGTCATTTTGACTTTAAAGTCTTATTATTTAAGAAATATATGTGAGGTTATAGCTGCCTTAGAACCTCTGATGGATCTGAGAAAATTCGATTTAAGACAGTCTGGATAGGATTCACCATTCTAGTTGCCATTGAAAACGTTTGTCATTCATGGGAAGAGGTAAAAATATAAACATACACAGGAGTATGGAATAAGTTGATGCCTATTTTCATGGATAACTTTGATGTGTTCAAGACTTCAGTGCAGATGTGGTAGAAATCACAAGAGAACCAGAATTAGAGGCGAAGTCCGAAGATGTGACTCAATTGCAATTTCATTATAAAATCTGAAGAGATAAATTGTTTCTTATGGATGAACAAGGGAAATGATCTCTTGCAATAAATCTACTCCTGGTGAAGGCGCTACGACAATTACTGAAATGACAACAAGGAATGTAGAGTATTACATAAGCTTATTTGATAAGGCAGTAGCAGAGTTTGATGAAACTCAATCTTGATGGAAATTCTACTGTAGGTACTGTAGGTAAAACAGCACTGCATGTTACAGAGAAATCTTTCATGAAAGGAAGAGTTGATAAATGAGTCAAAATTTATGGTGTCTCATTTTAAAAACTGCAACACCACCTCAACTATGATGTCCTTCAGTAGGTGAATGGATATATAAACTGTGATACATCCAGAGAGTGGAACATTATCCAGGACTAAAAAGAAATGACCTATTAAATTATGAAAAGACACAGAAGAATTTTCAAAGCATATTACTAAATGAAAGAAGACAGTTTGAAAAGATTACATACTGTATGACTCCAGGTATGATGCAATAATTTAAAAAAATAAAATAATAACATCAGTGGTCACTAGAGGTGACCATGGGAGGCTCCCCTGGTGGCTCAGCAGTAAAGAATCTGCCTGCCAATGCAGGAGACATTTGATCCTTGGGTAAGGAAGATCCTCTGGAGAAGGAAATGGTAACCCACTCCAGTATTCTTGCCTGGGAAATCCCGTGGACAGAGGAGCCTGACGGGATGCAATCCATAGGGTTGAAAAAGAGTTGGATACAACTTAGTGACTAAACAACAAGGGTTGGCCATGGGGGGAAAGAGGAATTGGCAGAGCACAGAGGATTTGAGTGCAGTGAAAATACTTTTATATGGTGCTATAACAATTAATAAGTGTCACCATAGATTAGTCCAAATCCATAAACTGTACACCACTTTGGGTGAATGAACTCAAAGATAGATGGCCAACTTTTGGCGATTATGATGTGTCAATATACAGTAATCCTGGAGGGGAAAAAATGCTATTCTGGTGAGTACTGTTGATCATGGGGGAAGCCACGCATGTATGAGGAGAGGGGTATAAACCTCTGCTCCTTCTTTTCAACCTTCCTAAAACTGTTCCAAAAGTTATCTTTAATTTTTTAAAACTATCATCTACTATTACCATTATTTTGAAATCTCCTCCAGAACTTGGGCGGATAGGGCAAGCTGGTCCCCACTCCAGGCCAGTGGCTGACTGCGCTTCTCTTCTTGCCTACGTTCCTTCCACAGTGTGAAGACTCTGCCAACACTTCTTTGGACACTGGGCCTGCTCTGCTCATCGCTGCCCACCACCACTCTCAAAGGTGTTCAGACTGCTGGACGGATTCTGGACCTGAAGGTTTGAAGGGCCAATTTATATAGCTTTTCTTTCTACATTACTAAATAGAAATGACACTCTCGGTTAGTCTTCATGGACACAGGACCTATGGAAGACATCTGGAATGATTAACCAAGTTATACACGAGAGTGGATACCTTAACAAAAGGTGCATTTGTATTATGTGTTTATTATGTGTTTTTTATATGCTATGCTTAATAATTAATGTGTTATTTTTGATATATGATAATTGGATCAGAACATCAAATATATGACTGAGTTCATGGTGGCACTTGAAATGTCAATGGTCACTTTTGGAGAATGCTAGTGAAAATGTCTTTATTCTGAAAATTAGTTTTTAATGAAATGTTTAATAAAGAGTGCTTAATTAAACATGACCCAAATTTCCTTTTATTTTGTGCCTAGTAAGCTTAGACCCATCCTGAAAAAATGAGGGTTAACGAGACAGCACTGACAGTCAAATCAGCTCATCCATCTCACAACTCATGCAAAGTTGGGACATGTGACAAGAACTCTAATAGTACCAACAGGAGTGCCCTAAGGTCATGATGGACAGATAGAGCTGCACTCCTTGTCTGGTTGATTTCTCCTTGGCAGCCCTGGGGGCAGACCTTAGAAAAGAAAGCTGCAGCAGCATAATGAACTAGAAGGCGCAACAGGCTCATCTCTAAGTCAGATTCATCCAGAGAAAGCTCTAAGCAGGGAGATTTGCAAACTTTCAAGGTGTCTACCCTCAGATGATGAGGGTTCTAAAGCAGGCAAAGTGCTAGAAACTCAGACCCAGAGAACCAGCTTGATGTGGTTAAAATCATATCATTTCAGGAACTTCATCTCTAATATCTTTAGTATATAATATCTGAAACCCAGAGCACTAAAATTATAATGCCAGTTGGTAGAAAAGTTGACAATAAAAATATAAAAAAATGATAATAATACACATGTGAAACCAACAATGAAATCACAAACACCAACAATGACTTTCAGATTATGAGGGTGCTTCCTCTAGCCAGGCTCTGTCCTACATACCTTAAATTCTGATAAACACCAGTGATTATCCTTATTTCACTTGCAAGGTAACCAGTGACCACAGATAAGTTTAGTAGCTTTCTTATAAGTGGCAGACATGGGATTTGAACCCAGCTGTGTCCGACTCAAATCCTGTGTTAACACTGGAACCTACTCCTTCTGTCAATTACAATCTCAGGAAGAAGCTGCAAATTATGAGAGAGAGAGAAAAAAAAAACACTTGGTATTTTATTTCCAATGATAAAATTCATTTCTTCAAGGAAAAGGGCCAGCACTTAATCAGTATTTGCCATATGTCATCAAGCTCATTTTCACAATGATAATATGTACTTGACAACCAGAGATAAAAGCAATCTTCTTTGAAAACGAGGCCACAATCCAGATAAAATAAAAATGTTTGATACAAGGTAAGCTTTAATTTAATTTAAGTCTTGGTAAACAGCTTGCTTAAAAATGACTTTTGCAAGTCACATACAGTTTTTCAATCTGTCATTTTGTATTGACCTTCACAGGCCTGAAATATATTGCACTGGACTTGTGAAGCTTATGAGAATGATATTAAAGTTGGTAATATTTTTAAAATTTTATTTTATATCCACTCTCACTTTTACTTCACTGTGTATAGTTCTTGGGAGAAATGATTTTATAGAGTGTTCTTAGATATCTACCAGTTTTCTTGTTAATTAGAATTTATGAAAGCTGATTCAATAAATCACTGTAAAGGTAGAATGTTTATTCAAGTCAAATGCAGCGAATCACATATCCAAAAGAATAGTCCCCACAATATTTCAATGCTAGGTAGTATGTTTTGTTTTAAGGTTTCAAGAAAGTGTGTTTGAGGCCTAGCACTCAGCTTATCAAAATTTGCATGTGCAAGTCAGATTTGGAATAACTTACTTTAAATTTTATCTTGTTGAATATAACTCTTCTATAATATAATCTATTTTTTCTATCTCAATCTTCACTTTTCAGTAATCTCATAATAGAAATTAATCTTCTTTAGGTGTGGTACCTTTTGCTTTGTTGGCCAACGTGGAGCTCAATTCAGCATCATACATTCATATTTCATACACATTTCACGTTATACTCAGCAATCCTCTACTAATTTGGGGAATAATCAATTGCTGAGATAATCAATAACATGCTACATAAAAAAATAACATATAAACAATATAAATATTAAAATGATGTTAAGAAAACACTAGGATATGTTGTATGCACAATTAGAATTTTCTAGAGAGGTGGAAAATTATACACTCTAGTACTATAGTCTTTCTAAGTAAAAATTTTTTAAAAACTACAAGGTGCTTTATAATCACAAATAAAATAATAAAACTCTTTTTTGGGGGTGTCATGTCTTTAAATTTCATTTTAATAGACTATATTAATTACCTAATCATTGACTCGCATTTTTAAAAAATGACCCCAAATTGACTTTTTAATAAAGATACCTATAAAAGTAGAAAGGAAAAGATTTTCTATCCTAGAATTCCAGTCCAAGAAGATTACTAGTTAACAGGGTGGCTAAAACAAGAATACTTTTAGACTGCAAAGCCCCCCTCCTTTTTATAGTTAGCCACAGGGGGTGGGTGCCACATATGTAAGAGACTAAAGCTAGAAAAAGAAAGAAAAGTGATACAGCAAAAGAAGACCCAACACAGCAGATTGGTGGAGCATAGTTCTGAAGGGAGAGTCCAGAAGGACAGCAGTGCCCAGATGACAAGGGTTACTGGTCTAGAAGGAGGTAGAAGTTTCCAGAATGAAAGTCTTGAAAAAGTAACTGAAGTATATGAATGTCTTGAGAGGAGACTGCCAGAGAATTTAGCGATGACTTAGTGGCGACTACCTAGAAAGTAGAAGAACAAAAACATTAAACTAAATCAAAAACAAAGGAATTATTAACTCTATGAAAAACAGAAAATGTGTAAGAAAAGGTTTATTCCCTAGCACAGTCCTCAGCAGAATTTATTAGTAATATTACACACTGAATATTAGTTAAAAATACAATATAATAGTATTAAGATATTAAAGATGTAAGTATAGTTGGGGGCCGGGGTGGTAAAGAGAGACAAATCTTCTTCTTTTGTGGAAAGTCCATTGATAATGCCCCAAATTCAAACAACTCTAAGAAGGCGGAGAAGAGGAAGAAGTGGTTGTTAAGACATAGCAGTACAAATATGTTGTTTACAGATAGGAAAGTGAATTCTGAAGAAATAGAAATGTTGGAGGAAGCTGCAGTTATGAAAAGGGGAATGAAGAGTTGAACCAGGAATGGTCATTCTTAACATTTTGGAATCAGATATTTGAAACTACTGCAAGCGTAGCTACACTATATATTGTCTGCCTTGTGTATAAATGCATTTTATTTAGGAGAGCAAGGTAGAAAGTCCAAAGTTTAGTCTGCGGAGAATCATCAAATTTCAAGACATTCAGAATTTTTAATAAGCTATGTTATCTTTCTATCAACAGAATACATGTCCTGTACCAAATAACATAACATCTACTTGCAATTAATATAGGCTATGCACCTAACACAGTACACATTTTTAGCTCTCACGTGCATTTTAGCAGTCATTTAGCCCTGAAAACTCAAAAACATGTGAGGCAGGCTCTTCAAACTTGGTTTTACTAGCACAGTGGGATCACAGTTTTCTGAATGAAATATATAAAAACAAACACCTTGAGGTTTCACAAGTAGAAAACCATCCATATCACAAGGTCAATAAAAGTCTCAGTATTATAAAGCTCATAATTTTATTACAGTTGATGTACATTCCAAATGATGTACAATAAACTTTCAACTTCCTTCTTGTATGCATTTAATTCAAAAACTAGACTGGAGCCGGTTCATCAGGTGCTCATCAGATGGGAATTTAGAGATGAATAATGTAACCAAGGTGTCTGTCTCATGATTCTGCTCACCCATTAGGTATGATATTCTGAAAATCTCAGAGAAATGCTAAAATCCTTTTATTTATGTTTTTATGTTCTTCAGCCAAACAGTGTTCTCAAATTAAGATCACTAGATTGGTTTCTTTAATTAAAGTTAAAAACCTGTTTCAATTTAGGTGTAGTTGATTAGAGATAGAATACGAGGAAAATGCATGGCTCCATATCCACAAAAAAAAACTTTCTCCAAGTACTTTTAACACATCTTACTTGGAACCTAGAATTCCTTTTCCTCTGGGAATAATACCAGAATGAAAGCAGCTAATACACCGAGTGTGTTTGGTGTTCATGGGAACCTATGGCTTATGTATTTTTTATTGGCAATAACCACGTGCGTATATTTGGACATGCAAATGTATTCAAATCATGCTTTCTGTCAAAAAAAATTAATAGGGTAGTCAGTTGGAATAGTTTAAGTTTTTCTTTTCTTACTTATTTCTAAAGGCACATAGAGCACTAAAAATACAGATGTGTGCCCAGAGGTTCCAGGCAGCTTATGTTTCAGCATGAAATTCGATATTTGATGGTATATTATTTTCTCATTCCCATCAACATTTTTTGCATGAACTGCGTTATGCATAACCTAGTATTTGGGGAGGAGGTGTACAAATTAAATCTCACTGCTGTGAACAATTTGCTTCCAGGTAAAATGCCAAAAAAAAAAAAAAGGGCTTTTGCAGTAAAGTCATTTCAATGTAAATCTATTAAAATCTATTGTAATAAAGAGCTTTGAAAAACTAAACTTTTAAAAAACATTATTTTGAATCAAATACAATATTTTAAAGTAAACAAATATGGACAAGCTCTGTCTTGGACATATTACTGCATTTGTATGACTTCCTTATTTCAAAAGAATGGGACCTTTTTTGTAAATGCTCTTTTCTAAAATGTGGGAGAACAATGTCCGTTCCAAAGTAGATTTTGCACAGTCTCTGCATTCTCAAAATTATTAACTTGGTGAATCAGTGCATCCCTTCACAGATATTGTGAGGAAGACTGGTCTCATTCTCTGTCCAAAGTTTCACACAAAATTCATTAGTAAATTTTTTATTTTTTAGATGAAATCAACAAAGCCAGTCAATGCTCAATTGTCTTATGTAAGATGTATGATACAAACATTATAACCCAAAAAAAGTGGTATATTTCACTACAGTTTACACAAAGGAGTTTGGTCCATAGTTCCACCACACACACACACAGTATGCATTTTGTAACTGAATAGTTCCCCTCTCCAAAACCATCATAATAATTTTTTTAATGTATAATTAGAGCACCTGCCTCAAATCTTTTGAAAGGTTTTTAGTTCCTTTCTTGGGAGAAGTGATTCTGGCTGTTTCTTTTTTAATCAAAGCTACTTTGCTAAATTGCTTTCCAACCAGACCTCAGAATATTAGCTGATGCTGGCCCTGGCCTTGTTGCAATTTGAATATTAACAGTCATAGTTTTACAGCCACTCCATGTTGAGTAATGCACTGCAACTCCCACAATTCAGCCGTCCTTCCTTCACTTCTCTGGCTGGCCCTGGCCCTTGGAATGTTTGTGGAGTGTCACCGTGAATGTGCTCAGAGCAGAGTTATATGGCATCATTTGGAGAAACATTGCGTTAATAACCAGAGTTCAAGGGCAAAGGATATAAACGGAGCAAATTACAAGTCTGAACAGATATATAGCTTTTGCTAAAAGGGACATGGGCTGCTACTTTATTTACTGGGCACTGGTTCACTTGTGGAAGGTGCCGGAATGCACGAAGGCATTTTTAAATGATTGCATCACAGTTTAAGAAAACAACACAAATTTTCAGGCTTGAAAGAATGGCAGTGCAAAAATCAACGGGTCTGAGTTTCCTAATCAGAGAATACGACTTGCTATAAGTTTCCGAGGTAATTTCACAGATGATAATATCATTTTATGTGCCCCCATGAAGGTACGGTGGAAGAAGCCTGCTGGAAACCTAAATTCAGTAGATCATTTTAAATTGCAACCTGACTCAATTTTGTCCAAGATTTCTTGCTATGATTATTTTAACCAGGGGTTACCACCTTAGTTCAAAATTAACACCATGAGAGAGTGATTTATAAAAACACTCTGTTTTATTTTTATATATGGGGGCTTCAGGGCTACCCGAAATAATGAAATAAAATAAAACCAATAATGAAATAAAAAAGGAACCAAAAAATTCAGAAGAAGGGAAGCCAGAAGAATTTTTTTTAAAGGACAACTTTGTTAATAGTCAAAAAAGAAATAATTTTCACCTTCTAATTACCAAATATTTTAATTAGTATTCTGAATAATACTGAGTATACTGTAAAATATGTGGCCTAATATTTTCCTATTGGTAGCATGGAAGGATACTTTTTTAATAAAATAGCTTGGAAACTATTATGAAACTATCAAAATGTCCATAAAGCATGGCTTATTTACTCCATTAAAATTTATTTGAAAACAATACATTCAAAAATGAAAATTTTGCTTTAAGATGTTCCTTACTGTAGTATTTACTTTACTGAAATCCAAAAGCAACCTGAATATCCAACAATGGGGAAATGGTTAAGGAAATTACATACATATGCTCCATAAAATATAATTATTAAAACTGATAAATAGGGCTATTCTCTACTACCAATAATTAAAAAAAAAAGAAAAAACTATTTTGACATTATACAAAACAACCCCACAGGATTCAAGTGTGCTCTTTTATCAAAGTATTTAAGCATCCAGAAAAAATATGTTTTTAAAAAATGCATGGATTTATGTACTTGTTTCTTTTCTTTTTCGGTATATACTATCAGTGTTAGCCTGATGGGATTATTAGCTTTCCTTTAATTTTTTTTTTTTCCTGTTTTCTAAACTTAGAGCATTAAAATATAGCATTTAAAAGAGAAATGCATGCAAGTTCTTCTTCCCCCTGATCACTTTTCAACGACAGTGAGATAAAGCACATCTTTGTGACCTGGTTCAGTCTCACTTACCGCTATTTCAAATGTGGCTTTCATTTTGTTAGTGGTGTAGCGGGGAGGCAGAGGGGGTTGGTGACTGCTCTAAAGCACAATTAGAATATTTCCCTCACACACACACACATGAATATATATATGTATGTATAAAGCCACTATATTCTCTAAACTCTTTTTGCTCTCAGAGGTGACTGCATCAGCCTTCAGCCAGACTGCCTTATCCGTGGACACGAGATGTATTACCGTCAGCTCGCCGCTTGGACAGGACGAAACGCCCTGGGTGAGCCGACCTGTCCTTCAGTTGCCAAAGAGCCCTGATGATACAATAGCTCTCTACCAGTCCTATCTCCATGATGCTTCACGATATATTTTTTCCTGTTAACCCGTCTGTCTGCTTCAACCCTCGTTCTCAACCTAATGAGTTTTAAAAAGGACATTTCTTAAATCGAATTGCCTAAAACCACTCGCTGTCATCTTTTTGCAAGGATAAACAAAACATATTCAAATTGCTCGTGACTTCTAAACACACAAGAGCCAGACAAATTATGAAAATTTTACACATTCTAATCTGCAGACGATATCTCTAGAACACGTCTATCTCATTTTATTCCTTTTGAAATTAAGTTCTGTTAAACATTTAATATCCAATTGTCTTATCCTGCACAGACCATCTAAAGCGCATCCCCCTCCACATTTTTTAAAAAATGTATTTTCAATGATTTTGCTATTTCCTGATGAAAGGCTGCAACTGTTCAGGTCTGATTTCATACTGCTTCTCAGATCCTGATAGAGCATCATTCACAGACACGACAAACAGGAGTTGGAAGCTGTTCGGGAAGGGGAGGCTTAGGGGTTGTTCGGATGGCAAAATGATTTGTCAAACGTCAGGCCAAAATTCTGCGAGGTTCTTGGCACTCCACTTTCCCAGAGCGCGTTTTGCTTTCTCTCACAGAGATGGACTAGAAACTCATCTTCAAAGACTAAACGTTCCCAGCCGGGTCCTTTTGTGCCTGCGTCTCGCTCTCTCGGCTCGGGCGGGCAGGCTCCGAGCTTGCGCGTTTTCACCCTCCGCTCGCCCCGCCGCTCGGACCCGGGCGGGGAGACAGGCCATCCATCACCCACCCGGCTCCCGCCCGGCTCGCCGCCGCGGCCAGTCGGGCGGCAGGTGGGGCCACACCTGCGGACCGCCCGCCCCAGCCCTGCTCTACCCTCCGCTCGCCTCCGGGGCTGGCGTGCCCTGGGGAAGCCCCGCTTTCTCCGAGGCCAGGACTGGACAGGTGCGCTCAGGTGACCGGGCGGAGTGCGCTCGGAGCCCGCCGCTGGCGGCCAGGGGTCCGTAGGATCGCGGGGCGATTCGTTTTCGCAGACACCTGCTTTGGATCGTGTGTGGACCCACGGGCCCTCACTGCCTTTATAGTCTCCCCAAACCGGAAGAATTCTGATGCTTACCTTCGGGAGGGAAGAGTCAGTGAGAACACGTGGAAGTGATAAGAGTTCTTTGCCTCTGGTCTGTTTGTGATAGTATGAACCAGGGATGGAGTGTGCCAGTCGAGTGTGAATTCGGAATGTCCTCTTGCACATTTCAGACAATATCTCCCCAAGATCTAACTGAGCGATATTAAGACTGCACTAACAGCTAGTCTCCATACGGTGCCCAAACAAAACCTAACGCGTATCTTAAGGGTCATGAGAACAGATTGCAACAATTCAGAGAAAGAGCTGAACCTCAAATCACAGGGAGTCTTCCTTTTCCAAATAGGCAAAATAATTGTATCGCAAGCACCTTGCTTTTGGAATTCTGAGTTCCTAGGCTGCTCTGTGGAGGCAGCTACAATTAGTCCTGCTAATGTGGTACAGACTTTGTAACTGGAATCCGTAACTCTTTCTGGTATAAAGGATCCAAAATTTCTACTTTATCATGTAATTTGAGAACAATTGAGGACGAGCAGAATCGGACACCCTCCCCTCAGCTGTGTCTACATAGCTGTCAATTACATCCAGACAGGGCTTTGGAACAGAACAGACTGTGCTGCTGGTGACATCAATGCTTCAAGGTTTCTCAAAGAAAGCATATCTTTTAAAAACAAACAGAAAAAAAAGCAACCAAAGCAGCAAGCATCACCCCAACCCTTTACCCCTATCTTGCTTCTGAATCATAAATCATGAAATAGAGTGAGCAGTGACTCCAGCCTTCCTGCCTTTAGCAACCGGAGCTGATAATGCCGAAAAGGAAGAGAAACAAACATTTGAGCTATTGGCTGTTGGGGGAGGGTGCCTGTGGGAACTTCCAGGTTCACCATTTGTTAGAGACCTCCCAGGGGTAGGAAGGGTCTCTCTTCAAAGTAAGTGGTTCTCAAACCCAGCTTCACAAGAGACTCACCTTGGAGTTTTTAAGAAAATACAGGTGCTTCCAGTGTCTCCTAGTTTATAGTCTTTGGGAACTTGAATTTGTATCCTACTGCTGTGTGGAAATTGTCTAAACCTTAATTATGTTGAATTGGTTCAAAATAAAAAGATGCAAGCTTTCAGTTACAAAATAATTAAATACTAGTGGTGTAGTAGACACATGATGACTACAGTTAACACTGCCCGATGACGGATATGAAAGTTTGGAGAATAAATCCTGAGTTCTCATTACAAGGAAAAAGAATATTTTTTGTATCTATGTGAGATGATGGATGCTCACTAAACTTACCATGATAATCATTTCATAATGTATATAAGTGAAGTCATCATGCTGTGTACCTTAAACCTGTACAGTGATGTATGTCAATTTTATCTTAGTAAAACTGGGGGAAAAAAGAAAATACCAGTGCCCAGAGCAACATTCTGATTCTCTTGGTCTTGGGTGTGGTCTGGATAGAAGTACTCTGGAAAACCTTTCCTGTCATTGGAATGTGCAGTCCTCCAGCTGCACATTCCAATTTTGTTCTGTTTTATGGGATATATGAATGGGATTCGTGGGGTATTATTCTCTTCTGTTTCATGGGATACAAGTGTCCCCGCTCCTTCATCTTTTACTCTTCCCTCCAAACACAGCACAGAACCCACAGTGGATAAACAAAGTTTCTTCTCTTTGTGAATTAGAAAATACAGTTGATTTATAATATGTGTTAATTTCAGATATACAGTAAAGCTGTTTGGTTATACACACATATATATTCTTTCTTTACATTCTCTTCCTTTATAGGTTATTACAATTATTGACTATAGTTTTTTCTTATCTTTCACTTGCTCCTATTCACATTCTGGTCTATTCATTCTAGATACTAAAAATTATCACCGTGTTGTGAGTGTTTACTCACTAAGTCATGTCTGACTCCTTGCAACCCCATGGACTGCAGCATGCCAGTTTTCCCTGTCCTTTACCATCTCCCAGAGTTTGCTCAAATTCATGTCCATTGAGTTGGTGATGCTGTCTAACCATTTCACCCTCTGCCACCCTCTTCTCCTTTTGCCTTCAATTTATCATTACTCATTTTCATACCTTGATATTAATAGAAGTTGCTTTTGCTATTGATAGTTTCATGTTTTCATTATTTAAAGTATTTACTGGAGTGGGGGGATTCTTACTGAGGGATTCTGAACTCTAAAATATTTTTCTTAGAAAGTTCCACCTTGAGCTTGTGGCTTTTTATTCACTGGCTTCAGGCCCACTTTGAGCTTTCCCAAATCCCACTCCGATGTCTGGATCCACATTTTGTAAGATCAGAGCATCCTTCCTGTTTACCAAAGTAGAACTGGAGTTTGTCTTTACCTGGATTTTCCATGCTCTCCGTGGCCAGCAGTGCCACATTGCTGGACTATGTTGTCCACTTTTCCTTGAGAGATAGATGGTCTGTTCTTTGATTAGACACCCCGACCTTTTACGGGTGTTGATCATTGATCTTGATCTGGGCTGTAGAGAAAGCTCTTGACTCTGAAAAGTTCCTCTGCTGCCAGCACCAGAGGGAAATTCATTTTCTGCATCACATACCAACGGCAGCAGGATTTCTCTTCAATTAGGACTTTTCTTGTTATTATTTTACTTTTATTAAGCAAGCTGAAGCCTCCATTTTCCAGCTCTGGCTTTTAGTTACAGTAATCAATTTTTCAGTGTAACTGGCTGTAATTGTTGGCTTGGATATTGAGCTTTCATGGGGCTTAGACAGAGTGTGTTCCCATGAAGGGTCTTCTCCATACCTCGTAGACAGATGGGTAATAATACCATACATTAATACCTCCACATTGGTTTATGTGTGTTTGACCACAGTGCAAGCATAATTATTTTTGCCCAGTAAAAGCTATTAGAGATCTATTGGTAGGTTTTACGATCAATAGCTCCTGTGATATTTGTGTTGCAGCCACAGAATAATCAATTGAAGGTCATATAAAGTAAATTACCATCCTCCTATAATGATTCTTTTTTCTAGATGAGAATTGGGTTTTATTATTTCATCAGGAGCCTCTCTCGATGCATGCTCTGTCTGTTTGAGAAAGAGAGAGATAAAAGTTGTGAGCGTGTTTTGAACACAGTATTAATATCCATTACTCGAATTTATGTTATAGGATTATTGAATTAGTGGATTCACACTGGAATTCCTTCCAAACCCTTTCTTATGGACTCAGTGCCACAGTTAATAATAGGCAGGAGCACACAGATGTCTTTTGATACACGGTGGAGTGAGTCACTTTGCAAGTCAATCTTTGTAGCTGTCTCTTTAAAGCAAATTTAGAGTTGGTTAAGTATGTTCTATTGACAGGGTGCCTGAATTTCTCTCTTCAAATCCTTTTGGAGAGTGACTGGTCAACTAACCAAGGGATGGAGGCCAGAAAGCTGAATATCCTAGTTCACTGCCCACTGGTACCTCAAGGTACAACCGAGATCAAAGTGGAGTGGGGCAAGGGTGCTGTACCTGCTTTCCCGGGGGCAAGGGGAGGGGGGCTTCTCCCTCAGCTGAGATGCCTACGTTGTATTTCCTACTCATGTTGTGAGCCAGAGTGATGGTCATGCCTCTAGAAAAGATTGCAATTTGCCAACCTGAGGCGTACATCCCCCAGCTGTCTTAAAGGGACCCATTTTCAGAGTTCAGTCTTTCTTTTTGTGGGTACAATCAGTTGTGCACTGGAAAACCGCAGCCACAGTTGGATAACTGCAGGCACAACAGGCCACCAGAGGCCTCTTTGCTCCAAATTCTGTACCTGCAACTAATTGCGCTTACAGAAAATGGGAGTGTGGCAGGAGATTTTTTAAAAATTTGGGCCAGTAAATTCTCCATGGAGGGACTAGGCGAGGAGAGAGACAGTTACTCACTTTCTTAAAGACAAAGGCAAATAGAGGCTCCTTTTCTTTACACACTCCATCCAGCCTGGAGTACAGGGCTTGGGAGCCAAATACCAGGTACCACAAGTACCCTGATCTTTGGGGACACGACCCATCTATGACATTTCACAAACGTACCAGAAATCATTTGTTGAAAAGTACAGTAGAAAAGACATTGGTGTGTTTAAGGCTATATGCTTCATGCTAGGTTGCTTCAATTGTGTCCAATTCTTTGTGACCCTATGGATTGTAGCCCACCAGGCTCCTCAGTCCATGGGATTCTCCAGGCAAGAATACTGGAGTGGGTTGCGATGCCCTCTCCAGGGAAATCTTCCCAATTAGTGAGTTCTTTACCACTAGCACCACCTGGGAACCTGTTAAGACAACAACTTTTGTGATAAATTAATGTTTTTTTAAAAAAAATGGGAAAAGGCTCCTTTGAAGAAATGTTTATTATGGATATTACTTTTCATTTGCTTTGGGGACAATTAATGCAGAAGTTAAGATGAGTAGTGCCTCTAGAAGCTGGAATCAAGATTGCTGGGAGAAATATCAATAACCTCAGATATGCAGATGACACCACCCTTATGGCAGAAAGTGAAGAGGAACTAAAAAGCCTCTTGATGAAAGTGAAAGAGGAGAGTGAAAAAGTTGTCTTAAAGCTCAACATTCAGAAAACGAAGATCATGGCATCCAGTCCCATCACTTCATGGGAAATAGATGGGGAAACAGTGGAAACAGTGTCAGACTTTATTTTTCTGGGCTCCAAAATCACTGCAGTTGGTGATTGCAGCCATGAAATTAAAAGAGGCTTACTCCTTGGAAGGAAAGTTATGACCAAGCTAGACAGCGTATTCAAAAGCAGAGACATTACTTTTCTGACTAAAGTCCGTCTAGTCAAGGCTATGGTTTTTCCAGGAGTCGTGTATGGATGTGAGAGTTGGACTGTGAAGAAGGCTGAGCACCGAAGAATTGATGCTTTTGAACTGTGGTGTTGGAGAAGATTCTTGAGAGTCCCTTGGACTACAAGGAGATCCAACCGTCCATTCTGAAGGAGATTGGCCCTGGGATTTCTTTGGAAGGAATGATGCTGAAGCTGAAGCTCCAGTACTTTGGCCACCTCATACAAAGAGTTGACTCATTGCAAAAGACTCTGATGCTGGGAGGGATTGGGGGCAGGAGGAGAAGGGGACGACTGAGGATGAGATGGCTGGATGGTGTTACTGACTCCATGGGCATGGGTCTGGGTGAACTCCGGGAGTTGGTGATGGACAGGGAGGCCTGGCGTGCTGCGATTTTTGGGGTTGGAAAGAGTTGGACACAACTGAACACATGCACACACACACTAAGCATATGCTATAAATATTTTTTATTTTACATACTTTATTAATAGTATTTTTAATAAGAAAAGACATTGGTGTGTTTAAGGCTATATGCTTCATGCTAGGTTGCTTCAATTGTGTCCAATTCTTTGTGACCCTATGGATTGTAGCCCACCAGGCTCCTCAGTCCATGGGATTCTCCAGGCAAGAATACTGGAGTGGGTTGCGATGCCCTCTCCAGGGAAATCTTCCCAATTAGTGAGTTCTTTACCACTAGCACCACCTGGGAACCTGTTAAGACAACAACTTTTGTGATAAATTAATGTTTTTTTAAAAAAAATGGGAAAAGGCTCCTTTGAAGAAATGTTTATTATGGATATTACTTTTCATTTGCTTTGGGGACAATTAATGCAGAAGTTAAGATGAGTAGTGCCTCTAGAAGCTGGAATCAAGATTGCTGGGAGAAATATCAATAACCTCAGATATGCAGATGACACCACCCTTATGGCAGAAAGTGAAGAGGAACTAAAAAGCCTCTTGATGAAAGTGAAAGAGGAGAGTGAAAAAGTTGTCTTAAAGCTCAACATTCAGAAAACGAAGATCATGGCATCCAGTCCCATCACTTCATGGGAAATAGATGGGGAAACAGTGGAAACAGTGTCAGACTTTATTTTTCTGGGCTCCAAAATCACTGCAGTTGGTGATTGCAGCCATGAAATTAAAAGAGGCTTACTCCTTGGAAGGAAAGTTATGACCAAGCTAGACAGCGTATTCAAAAGCAGAGACATTACTTTTCTGACTAAAGTCCGTCTAGTCAAGGCTATGGTTTTTCCAGGAGTCGTGTATGGATGTGAGAGTTGGACTGTGAAGAAGGCTGAGCACCGAAGAATTGATGCTTTTGAACTGTGGTGTTGGAGAAGATTCTTGAGAGTCCCTTGGACTACAAGGAGATCCAACCAGTCCATTCTGAAGGAGATTGGCCCTGGGATTTCTTTGGAAGGAATGATGCTGAAGCTGAAGCTCCAGTACTTTGGCCACCTCATACAAAGAGTTGACTCATTGCAAAAGACTCTGATGCTGGGAGGGATTGGGGGCAGGAGGAGAAGGGGACGACTGAGGATGAGATGGCTGGATGGTGTTACTGACTCCATGGGCATGGGTCTGGGTGAACTCCGGGAGTTGGTGATGGACAGGGAGGCCTGGCGTGCTGCGATTTTTGGGGTTGGAAAGAGTTGGACACAACTGAGCGACTGAACTGAACTGAATTGAACTAGATTTTAATCAAATGATAAATTAACATATATTTTCAATTTATATAAATATAATATATTTATGTATATATATATATTCATGTTCAGTTCAGTCTCTCGGTCATGTCAGACTCTTTGTGACCCCATGGATATCAGCATGCCAGGCTTCCCTCTCCATCATCAACTCCTGGAGGTTGCTCAAACTCGTCCATCAAGTTGGTGATGCCATCCAACCATCTCATCCTCTGTTGTCCCCTTCTCCTCCTGCCTTCAGTCTTTCCCCCAGCATCAGCTGTTTTCAAATGACTCAGTTCTTTGCATCAGGTGGCCAAAGTATTGGAGTTTCAGCTTCAGCATCAGTCCTTCTAATGAATATTCAGGACTGATTTCCTTTAGGAGGGACTAGTTAGATCTCTTTGCTGTCCAAGGGACTCTTGAGAGTCTTCTCCAACACCATAGTTCAAAAGCATCAATTCTTTGACACTCAGCTTTCTTTATAGTCCAACTCTCACATCCATACATGACTAGTGGAAAAACCATAGCTTTGAATAGGCAGATCTTTGTCAGCAAAGTATATATATATATATATATATATATATATATTCGTGTATACAAATATACATATATTCATATACTTATATTTATCTCCTGTGCTGTGCTAAGTCGCTTAAGTCATGTCCGACTCTTTGTGACCCTATGGACTGTAGCCTGCCAGTCTCCTTTGTCCATGGAATTCTCCAGGTAAGAATGCTGGAGTGGGTTGCCATGCCCTCCTCCAGGGGTTCTTCCTGACCCAGCGATCAAACCTGAATCTCCTGGGTCTCCTGCATTGCAGGCAGGTTCTTTACTGCTGAGTCATTGGAGCGTGTACTTATATATTCATGTATTAATGTATTAGTGTACTTATATATGTATTAATGCCTTTATATATGCATTTATACAAGTTATACCTGAATGTCTCTATACGCACATGTATATACCGGCATACATACAAACAAACATATTTCAAATACACATGCGTATTTTACTTACCTTTTTTTATGAGCTCCAGGAAAGAGGGGCTCATAATCTGCAGTCTGAGTCACTTCCATATCCCAGTGACTTTGTGTGGAGGGGCTGTGGAGCTGTGTCACATGGACCTCATCCTACCCTCTCTTCTGTATAAAGTAGCAACAATCAAGCTGAGCTTGAAATCAAGAACTTATTTTCCACCTTTTGCAGTTGACCATAAATTAAACAGATATTCTACAAACCAGAAATCAAATACAAAATCTTATTGGAAAGTTGACATACTCCTCCAACAGAAATAGTTTAAATATAATTTTATCCCAGTGACAGATTTAATAGCAAGCAAATCAGGAACAGGTCTCAGTAGTTCTTACAGTTCCCAGGAAATTGATGAGGAATAGTATAGTAGCTGTTGTTCAGTTGCTCAGTCATGTCCCACTCTGCTACTCCATGGACTGCAGCACGCCAGGCTTTCCTGTCCTTCAATTTCTCCCTGAGTTTGCTCAGATTCGTGTCCATTGAGTTGATGATATTATCTAACCATTTCATCCTCTGCTGCCCACTTCTTTTGCTTCCATCTTTCCTAGCATCAGGGTCTTTTTCACTGAGCCAGTTCTTCGCATCAGGTGGCCAAAGGATTGAAACTTCAGCTTCAGCATCAGTCCTTCCAATGAATCTTCAGGGTTGGTTGGTTTCCTTTAGGGTTGACAGGCTTGATCTCCTTGCGGTCCAAGGGATTCTCAAGGGTCTTCTCCATCGCCAGTATGGTACCAGTATAGTCGCAGCAGTAGTTTAAAAGTAAGGAAGCCCAAGATACCATGGCGGACTACCCTTGGAATGAGACGATTATAGGCCAGGAATTGTCCCTCGTCCCTTTCAGTTTACCTACTGTCTTCATATTACAATTTGAGAATAAATCATATTTTGATGGTTTTTTCCTATAGAATAATGTCAAAAGGAATTGCTAGGTTCTCCCAGAAGTTTACTTTGCACATTGACTTTTAATGTAAATCTAAAATCTGACAACACAGCACTGAGCGTATCTTGGTAGCAATAATGGCATTTGTTTTCATCTAGGTGTGATGTCCTGGGGATTTGGTCTCCTAGGAAAATGCCTTCAAGAGCCAAGTTGCCACTGAAAACACAAATTAACCCTCAAGCAGCTTGTTATGGGCCACCCAGTCTGCACTAGGACTGGAACTTTCTATATCTCAGAGTTGTCTTTTCATCTTTCTGCATCTTTTCATGGCACCTTATAAAATGAAGCCTCCATCATGGCCCTTTGGAGAGTTAAACCTCTCCATTTGCCCTTAGTCCTACTTCTAAAGGGATGGAGAAGTTGAAGAGGATTCAGATAAGAGGAACCCAAACAGTTTTTGTGATGAAACATTGAGACGCATTTAGAGAATCCTTTGTTTTACAGAGAAGGAAGGTCAAAATGAGAGTCTGAAATGATCTATGAGAAAATTGCAGGACTGTTTTACTTCAGGGGTAATATAATATTATCCCTGTATTACTTCAGGGGTAATATAACAGCAATTTGGGAAATAGGTTTAAATTAGGGACAATTCCATACATACTGAAAAACATCTTCTGAACCATTGATAGTTTAAAAAAATAGTTTTAATGAACAACACAGAGATGCTACAAAATATCAATCCTTATAATTAAAAGTACTCATGCAAATGAGGCATTAAATAAATAAGAAGCTGTTATTGGAACTGATTGATGATGATAATGCTGGTGATCATTAGAACCGCTTCTTCCAAGTTTCTGTAACAACTTCCCACTCTCTTAGTCACTTAGTACTTGCCTTGCCAAACCCCAATCTTGGATTAAATCAACATCTGCCTTCTCCACAGTTCTGCCAGCAGCTTCATTTAGCTAGTGTGGTCTGCCCCTGCCTGGATCACCTTGGTCTGACTCTTAAGTATAAAATCCTGAGCCTCAGATGACCTCTGTATGCTGCCCTGAGGTTCTGTTGAGTCTACCTGCTAAGTTGGATCTCCAAGACAAAAAACAATTCCACGCCTTCTTCTTTCTCCTGAAACGTCTAGTTTAAGGTGACCTTGGTTCAAAAGGCACGTGGAAGACAGATGCCATCAGTTAGGAATTTCTCATCTTTTGCATCCCTTTCAGTAGTAAAACTCACCACATCTACACTGTCTTATCTTTTCCCTTTAAAATTCCAACCCAAGACAGGTGCCTTGTGTTTGCAAAGTCCCTTGACCTGGGTTCTGAATCCGGACCCCTCCTCCCTTTCAAGGATTTTGTGGCCTTCGGTCCACCAATCTCCTGCATCCAGCACTCCTTTACTGGATCAGCTTACAAACTCAACCGTTGTTGACCGAAACAAATAGTCCACTAGATATTTCTCCAGCAAAGATTGGGTTCATTTGGGTTCAGCAGAAAATTGCAGTTCAGACTCTGCAACCAGGGTGAGCGGCCTCCCCTGCAGAGTAAGAGAAGGAGAAGGTGTCCACAGAGAGGAGAAGGAAGTGGAGAGGATTATGATGAATGGAGAGTCCATGGTTTTTTTTTATCCATGGAGCCCTTGCCAGGAAGAAGTCTTTCTTTTTTTGTGTGTTCATTCTAAGTCGCTTCAGTCATGTCTGACTCTGCAACCCTATGGACTGTAGTCTGACAGGCTCCTCTGTCCATGGGATTCTCTGGGCAAGAATACTGGAGTGGGTTGCCATGCCCTCTTCCAGGGGACCTTCCCAATTCAGGGATCGACCCCACATCGCTTATGTCTCCTCACTGGCAAGCGAGTTCTTTACCACTAGTGCTGCCTGGGAAAGCCCACACTTTGCAGAGTAGTATCTAACTCATTTGGAAAGCTAATCTGATTCGAATGTCTCATTAATTATCACCTGGCAATTGTTTTGACTTCTGAGAGGCACACGTGCTGCTTCCAAGAGTCTCCTCTGTTCTTTCCTCTCTTCATCCTCCTAATATAGTCCGTACACCTTGTCAAGACAATTTACAGTAAAAGAGTCTGTTGCATAAAACTGTTTTGATAATAATAGTCATATTTCACAATATACTCAATTTCTTTCACTTAGCTTGTTTAAAACTGAAACAGGTCTGAAAAGGTGGCCGAGGTATGAGACAAAGTCGTTCTGGGTGTCCGTAAGTTTCCCAACTTTTTTTTGAGAAGAGGGAAAAGGGTGAAACAAGAAAGGGAGGGGATCACAAGAGAATCACTGAGGGGAAAGTGACTAGTGCACACCTGAAATAACAACCGTTGGTAAGTCATGGTCTTCCACTGGAAGAAGGGAGGGCTCACCTATGTGTCCCCAGCTCAGTACCACAGAGCATGAGAGCTCCCCCTTCTAGTCTTCCAACTCTATTGAACCAATTTCCCAATTAACTAAGGTTTCTGTTTATTTCTGGGCTTTCCAGGTAGCTCAGATGGTGAAGAATCTGCCTGCAATGTAGGAGATCCAGGTTTGATCCCTGGGTCAGAAAGATCCTCTAGAGACGGAAATGGCCACTCACTCCAGTATTCTTGCCTAGAGAATTCCACAGAGAGTACAGTCCATGGGGTTGCAAAAAGTTGAACACGACTGAGCAACTAACACTTTCTGTTCATTATTTTTTTACACAGTTATAAGCGAAAAGCCAAGGAGAAAAGGAAAGATATAAGCATCTGAATTCAGAGTTCCAAAGAATAGCAAGAAGAGATAAGAAAGCCTTCTTCAGCGATCAATGCAAAGAAATAGAGGAAAAGAACAGAAGGGGAAAGACTAGAGATCTCTTCAAGAAAACTAGAGATACCAAGGGAACATTTCATGCAAAGATGGACTCGATAAAGAACAGAAATGGTATGGACCTAACAGAAGCAGAAGATATTAAGAAGAGATGGCAGGAATACACAGAAGAACTGTACAAAAAAGATATTCATGACCCGGATAATCACGATGGTGTGATCACTCATCTAGAGCCAGACATCCTGGAATGTGAAGTCAAGTGGGTCTTAGAAAGCATCACTACCAACAAAGCTAGTGGAAGTGATGGAATTCCAGTAGAGCTATTTCAAATCCTGAAAGATGATGCTGTGAAAGTGCTGCACTCAATATGCCAACAAATTTGGAAAACTCAGCAGTGGCCACAGGACTGGAAAAAAGTCAGTTTTCATTCCAATCTCAAAGAAAGGCAATGCCAAAGAATGCTCAAACTACCACACAATTGCCCTTATCTCACACACTAGTAAAGTAATGCTGAAAATTCTCCAAGCCAGACTTTAACAATATATGAACTGTGAACTTCCTGATGTTCAAGCGGATTTTAGAAAAGGCAGAGGAACCAGAAATCAAGTTGCCAACATCCTCTGGATCATGGAAAAAGCAAGAGAGTTCCAGAAAAACATCCATTTCTGCTTTATTGACTATGCCAAAGCCTTTGATTGTGTGGATTACAATAAACTGTGGAAAATTCTGAAATAGATGGGAATACCAGACCACCTCACCTGCCTCTTGAGAAATCTGTATGCAGGTCAGGAAGCAACAGTTAGAACTGGACATGGAACAACAGACTGGTTCCAAATAGGAAAAGGAGTACGTCAAGGCTGTATATTGTCACCCTGCTTATTTAATTTATATACAGAGTACATCATGAGAAATGCTGGACTGGAAGAAACACAAGCTGGAATCAAGATTTGTGGGAGAAATATCAATAACCTCAGATATGCAGATGACACCACCCTTATGGTAGAAAGTGAAGAGGAACTAAAAAGCCTCTTGATGAAAGTGAAAGAGGAGAGTGAAAAAGTTGGCTTAAAGCTCAACATTCAGAAAACGAAGATCATGGCATGCGGTCCCATCACTTCATGGGAAATAGATGGGGAAACAGTGTCAGACTTTATTTTTAGGGGCTCCAAAATCACTGCAGATGGTGATTGCAGCCATGAAATTAAAAGAGGCTTACTCCTTGGAAGGAAAGTTATGACCAAGCTAGACAGCATATTCAAAAGCAGAGACATTACTTTGCTGACTAAGGTCCATCTAGTCAAGGCTATGGTTTTTCCTGTGGTCATGTATGGATATGAGAGTTGGACTGTGAAGAAGGCTGAATGCCAAAGAACTGATGCTTTTGAACTGTGGTGTTGGAGAAGACTCTTGAGAGTCCCTTGGACTGCAAGGAGATCCAACCAGTCCATTCTGAAGGAGATCGGCCCTGGGATTTCTTTGGAAGGAATTATGCTAAAGTGGAATCTCCAGTACTTTGGCCACCTCGTGCAAATTGTTGACTCATTGGAAAAGACTTTGATGCTGGGAGGGATTGGGGGCAGGAGGAGAAGGGGATGACAGAGGATGAGATGGCTGGATGGCATCACAGACTCAATGGATGTGAGTCTGAGTGAACTCCGGAAGTTGGTGATTGACAGGGAAGCCTGGCGTGCTGCGATTCATGGGGTCACAAAGAGTTGGACACGACTGAGTGACTGAACTAAACTGAACTGAACTAAACTATATAACACCTAAATAAAACAAAACAAACAAGCAATAAAACTAACAAAAATCAAATAGTATCTCTGGTAAACGATGACAGTTAGTCTTCAGTACCCATTGTCCCCTTCTGCTTTGATTAAAGAACCTATGCTTTTAGTTGAGCCCATAAATGCCTGGAATAGGCAACATCTCCCAGACCCTTGCACTTAGGTGTGGCCATGCAAACAAGTAAGCAGATGGAAGAAGCATCATCCAAATGAGAGGATCTGAGCACTTCATCACTTCCTCCCATGCTGATGTTAGCCTAGTTATACAATAGAAGGATTTTGGCCCCTGGGCTTAGGTTCTTTAACCAAAGGAAAAGGGGACAATGAATACTGAAGACCAACTATTATCTTTTAATAGAGATACTGTTTGATATTTGTTAGTTTCTTGCTTTTCTTGTTTGTATGTTTGTTTTATTTTGTTTAGGATTTGGACCTCTGATGTGATGTTTGGGGAGACACCATCAGTTCAGTTCAGTTCAGTCGCGCAGTCATGTCCGACTCTTTTCGACCCCATGAATCGCAGTACGCCAGGCCTCCCTGTCCATCACCAACTCCAAACTTCTTAATGCCTAAACTAAGAAGGGGATTACAGAGGAAGAGATGGTTGGATGGCATCACCAACTCAATGGACATAAATTTGAGCAAACTCCAGGAGGTAGTGAAGGACAGGGAAGCCTGGTGTGCTGCAGTCTATGGGGTTGCAAAGACTGAACCATTACCACCACCACAACAATAAAGAATGAAGGAGAAAAACACACATCTTTCTTGTTCAAGTTGTTATTGTGGGACTTTTTAACATTTGAAGCCAAAACTAAACTTAAATGATATGCTTATATGCTCTGATCCCTCATTTCCTTAAAACGAATACCATTCATTTTATGCTTAGAAGAAAGCTTATCTCCCATTCAAGTCCAAGTATTTTGAATCATCTATATATATGGCCTCATCACCCTCACTCTTTGATTACAGAATGGCTTTCACCTTCATCTCTCTACAAAGACTGCTCTTGTTGGCTCATGAAGCTTCACTTTGCCCATCCTCACGGTACCCAGCGTCACTGTTCACTCTCACTTTCACAAAAGTCTCTCTTTCCTAAGATTCTATGACGTCACACTCTGCTGAGTTTTCTTTGGCCTCTCTGGTCACTATTTCTCAGCGCCCTTTTCAAACTTCTATTTTTGTGCCTTTTCCACCACTTCTAATCAGGTCTTTTAAATGCAATGTGTCCAAAATGAAACTCTTGATTCTTAACCTTCCAAATTTGTTCCTACCTCAGTCTTTCTCATCTCACTAAATCAATAGTAAATTCTCTAACTAGAAAGTGGAATTCATTTTGATTCCTCTCTTTTCCATGCTCTTTGAAACACAAATTTCAAAGAACCCACATTTAGATCTACCTCAAGCATTCACATCACAGGCATCTATGTCTACCCATCTTTTGTTCAAGTTTCCTCACATCCCAGACGGCATCATACACTTCTGGGCTGCGGAAGAGGAACGGATCTGATTTTCCTACTTTCTCTCTTACTTCATTCAGTCTCAGTTTCATTCAGTTCAGTCGCTCAGTCGTGTCTGACTCTTTGCGACCCCATGAATCGCAGCACGCCAGGCCTCCCTGTCCATCACCAACTCCCGGAGTTCATTCAAACTCATGTCCATCGAGTCAGTGATGCCATCCAGCTGGCATCTATGTCTACCCATCTTTTGTTCAAGTTTCCTCACATCCCAGACGGCATCATACACTTCTGGGCTGCGGAAGAGGAACGGATCTGATTTTCCTACTTTCTCTCTTACTTCATTCAGTCTCAGTTTCATTCAGTTCAGTCGCTCAGTCGTGTCTGACTCTTTGCGACCCCATGAATCGCAGCACGCCAGGCCTCCCTGTCCATCACCAACTCCCGGAGTTCATTCAAACTCATGTCCATCGAGTCAGTGATGCCATCCAGCCATCTCATCCTCTGTCATCCCCTTCTCCTGCCCTCAATCCCTCCCAGCATCAGACTCTTTTCCAATGAGTCAACTCTTCACAAGAGGTGGCCAAAGTACTGGAGTTTCAGCTTTAGCATCAGTCTTTCCAATAAACACCCAGGACTGATCTCCTTCAGAACGGACTGGTTGGATCTCCTTGCAGTCCAAAGGACTCCCAAGAGTCTTCTCCAACACCACAGTTCAAAAGCATCAATTCTTCAGCCTTCTTCACAGTCCAACTCTCACATCCATACGTGACCACCAGAAAAACCATAGCCTTGACTAGACGGACCTTAGTTGGCAAAGTAATGTCTCTGCGTTTGAATATGCTGTCTAGCTTGGTCTAACTTTCCTTCCAAAGAGTAAGCGTCTTTTAATTTCATGGCTGCAATCACCATCTGCAGTGATTTTGGAGCCCCCAAAAATAAAGTCTGACACTGTTTCCACTGTTTCCCCATCTATTTCCCATGAAGTGATGGGACTGGATGCCATGATCTTCGTTTTCTGAATGTTGAGCTTTAAGCCAACTTTTTTACTTTCCTCTTTCACTTTCATCAAGAGGCTTTTTAGTTCCTCTTCACTTTCTGCCATAAGGGTGGTGTCATCTGCATATCTGAGGTTATTGATATTTCTCCCGGCAATCTTGATTCCAGCTTGCACTTCTCCCAGACCAGCATTTCTCATGATGTACTCTGTATCTAAGTTATTTAAGCAGAGTGACAATATACAGCCTTGATGTACTCTTTTCCTATTTGGAACCAGTCTGTTGTTCCATGTCCAGTTCTAACTGTTGCTTCCTGACCTGCATACAGATTTCTCAAGAGGCAGGTGAGGTCGTCTGGTATTCCCATCTCTTTTAGAATTTTCCAAGTTTATTGTGATCCACACAGTCAAAGGCTTTGGCATAGTCAATAAAGCAGAAATAGATGTTTTTCTGGAACTCTCTTGCTTTTTCCATGATCCACTGGATGTTGGCAATTTGATATCTGGTTCCTCCGCCTTTTCTAAAATCAGCTTGAACATCAAGAAGTTCACAGTTCACATATTGCTGAAGTCTGGCTTGGAGAATTTTGAGCATTACTTTACTAGCATGTGAGATGAGTGCAATTTTGTGGTAGTTTGAGCATTCTTTGGCATTGCCTCTCTTTGAGATTGGAATGAAAACTGACTTTTTTCCAGTCCTGTGGCCACTGCTGAGTTTTCCAAATTTGTTGGCATATTGAATGCAGCACTTTCACAGCATCATCCTTTTGGATTTGAAGCAGCTCAACTGGAATTCCATCACTTCCACTAGCTTTGTTGGTAGTGATGTTTTCTAAGACCCACTTGACTTCACATTCCAGGATGTCTGGCTCTAGGTAAGTGATCACACAATCGTGATTTTCTGGGTCATGAATATCTTTTTTGTACAGTTTTTCTGTGTATTCTTGCCACCTCTTCTTAATATCTTCTGCTTCTGTTAGGTCCATACCATTTCTGTTCTTTATCGAGTCCATCTTTGCATGAAATATTCCCTTGGTATCTCTAATTTTCTTGAAGAGATCTCGTCTTTCCCATTCTATTGTTTTCCTCTATTTCTTTGCATTGATAGCTGAGGAAGGCTTTTTTATCTCTCCTTGCTATTCTTTGGAACTCTGAATTCAGATGCTTATATCTTTCCTTTTCTCCTTTGCTTTTCACTTCTCTTATTTTCACAGCTATTTTTAAGGCCTCCCCAGACAGCCATTTTGCTTTTTTGCATTTCTTTTTCTTGGGGATGGTCTTGATCCCTGTCTCCTGTACAATGTCACGAACCTCCATCCATAGTTCATCAGACACTCGATCAGATCTAGTCCCTTAAATCTATTTCTCACTTCCAGTGTATAATCATAAGGGATTTGATTTAGGTCATACCTGAATGGTCTAGTGGGTTTCCCTACTTTCTTCAATTTAAACCTGAATTTGACAATAAGGAGTTCATGATCTGAGCCACAGTCAGCTCCCGGTCTTATTTTTGCTGACTGTATAGAGCTTCTCCATATTTGGCTACAAAGAATAGAATCTGATTTTGGTGTTGAACATCTGGTGATGTCCATGTGTAGAGCCTTCTCTTGTGTTGTTGGAAGAGGGTGTTTGCTATGACCAGTGTGTTCTCTTGGCAAAACTCTCTTAGCCTTTGCCTTGCTTCATTCTGTACTCCAAGGCAAAATTGCCTGTTACTCCAGGTGTTTCTTGATTTCCTACTTTTGCATTCCAGTCCCCTATAATGAAAAGAACATCTTTTTTGGGTGTTAGGTCTAAAAGTTCTTTTAGGTCATCATAGAGTCATTCAACTTCAGCTTCTTCAACATTACTGGTTGGGATATAGGCTTTGATTACCATGATATTGAATAGTTTGCCTTGGAAATTAATACAGATCATTTTGTCGTTTTTGAGATTGGATCCAAGTATTGCATTTCAGACTTTTTTGTTGACCATGATGGCTACTCCATTTTTCCTAAGGGATTCCTGCCCACAGTAGTAGATATAATGGTCATCTGAGTTAAATTCACTCATTCCAGTCCATTTAGTTTGCTGATTCCTAGAATGTCGACATTCACTGTTGCCATCTCTTGTTTGACCACTTCCAATTTGCCTTGATTCACGGACCTAACATTCCTGATTCCTATACAATATTGCTCTTTATAGCACTGGACCTTACTTCTGTCACCAGTCACATCCACAGCTGTGTGTTGTTTTTGCTTTGACTCCATCCCTTCATTCTTTCTGGAGTTATTTCTCCACTGATCTCCAGTAGCATATGGGGCACCTACCGACCTGGGGAGTTCCTCTTTCAGTATCCTATCTTTTTGCCTTTTCATACTGTTCATGGGGTTCTCAAGGCAAGAATACTGAAATGGTTTGCCATTCCCTTCTCCAATGGACCACATTCTGTCAGATCTCTCCACCATAACCCGTCCATCTTGGTGGCCCCACACAGCATGGCTTAGTTTCTTTGAATTAGACAAGGCTGTGGTCCATATGAGCAGATTGGTTGGTTTTCTGTGATTGTGGTTTCAGTCTCCTCCATTGCAGGAGGATTTTTTATCAACTGAGCTTTGAGGGAAGCCTGAATTTAACTATAGTAGGCTGATTAACTGGTTTGCCAGGTGGCACTAGCAGTAAAGAACCTACTTGCCAATGCAGGAAATGCAAGAGACAGGGTTCGATCCCTGGGTTAGGAAGATCCCTTGAAGAGGGCATGGCAACCCATTCAAGTACTGTTGCCTGGAGAACCCCATGGACAGAGAAGCCTGGTGGGCTATGGTCCATGGGGTCACAAAGAGTCAGACACAACTGAACCAACAAGGCCCACACGCAGGCTGAATAACAGTCCTCCAAAGATGTCCATGTCTTAATTTTACAAGCTCATGGACATAGTCTTTTACATGAGAAAAGATAGCTCTGGAGATGTGATTAAGGTCCTTGAGATGGGGAGATTATTCTGAATTATCCAGTGTAATCACAAGGGATAAGAGAGACAGGAGGTCAGAGCTGGAGAAACAGATGCAGCTGAGGCAGAGGCTAGAGTGACGTGGGGCCACAAGTATAGGGAGCAGGTGCTCCTAGAAGCTGGAGAAGGCAAGGGAGCAGATTGTCCCCTCATCTTCAAAAAGAATAGAGCCCTGCTAACCTGCTTTAGACTTCTGACCTCCTGAGCTATAAGGTATATGTTTGTTGCTGTGTGGTCACTAAGTCATGCCTGACCCTTTTGAGACCCCCCTGGACTATAGCCTGCCAGGTTCTTCTGAGCACAAGATTTCCCAGGCAAGAGTACTGGAGTAGGTTGCCATTTCCTTTATATATATATATATATCTCTTAAGGAGTATTACTGAAAGTAATAACATATATTTTGGGATCTGTGAAAATGGTGGCTGTTAGAGAAGTTAAGCGAACTTAATAAAATTAAGAAATTTCAAATTTTGAGCCTTTGCATAATATCTAACCAAGATGTATCATACCAGTTAAACAAACCACACTAAAACTGGAATTGCAGAATTAAAGCAATAATTGATAGCAGTAAAGGGTAGATATCATATGAAAATAAGTAAACACAGAAAACTCTACTAGTGATATCAGGAACAAATTTAAGTACTCAAAAGAAAAGCATATTTGTGAAAATACGGTAGTGTTGATCACAAAATGGAGATGGAATCTAAGAAGCTACAAGTCCTGGAGGAAGAAGACAGGACAGCTGGAACGGAAACAAAACCCAGGACAACATTAAAGAAAATGTACTGTGTTAGAGAAACTAGACTATATATATCAAATGGCTCCATACCAGTATAAGCAACCTCAGTGGGTAATTAACAGACTGGAAAGATAATTAAATTATTATATTAAAGTAAATATCATATAAGCACAGCAGACTGTTAAGGAAACAAAAAAAAAATACCTAAAAATAACACAAACTGGGCTGACAGACATTTATTTTTTTGTTGAAAATGCCGAATATAATAAAAAGCATCTCCTCACTTATAGGGGAAACAGACTGTGATTCATTTCTGTTGTCACTAATCAAGTTTCTTCTGGTATGGAAAAGCTTCATAGGTACATTTTCAAATATTTTGAAAATTGATCATGTGTGAATTATGATTTTTGAAAGTAAATTCACACTTATATACTGGCCAACAGAGAAATGAATCAAAGTGAATAAATTGCGAAGGGGAATTTCATGGCTTTACACAGCCCCATCTTCACTTTTTCAAACTGTATTCCAGTTTTAGAAATGCAAATTAGGAAACCAGTTAAAAGGATGATCAGTGTTGAGAAGTATGTCCTGCTACCAGGCAAGTATGGTTCTGCATTGCTCTCGTCAGCCTCTCCTTTCTAAGACAACTTCCTGAAACTGGGAAATGAGTTCTGTGTGTAGCTTGGTTACTTGTGTTTGATTACTCCTCAAAATAATATGGAGTTCTGTTTCAGCACTTGGTAGAGATAACACCACGATTTACATTTTTAGGGCATGATGCTGAGCTATGAAGTATCCCCTCCTCAGTACCTCTGCTTCCTATGGAACAGCAAAATGATAGCCATTTCATGCCAAATGAATTATCTGTGTCATCAGAACTCATACTGAATGCTCTAAGTCACTGGTTTTAGGCTGTAACTGAGCAAAGTATAATAATAATCCCAAGAGCAGCAAGCAGTATCTCTCATTTTTTCCTTCAGATTCTTAGTTATAAAAGGTAATGTAATTTGGTTTTATGTTTTAATATAAATTTATTTATATGTATCTGACATATGGCTTCCCTGGTGGCTCAGTGGTAAAGAATCTGCCTGTGATGCAGGAGACCCAAGTGCGTTTCTTGGGTCTGGAAGATCTGTTGGAGAAGGGACGAGCTACCCACTCCAGTATTTTTGCCCGGAGAATCCCATGGACAGAGAATTTTGGTGGGCAACAGTCCATAGGGTCACTAAGAGTGGGACATGACTAAGTGACTAAGGTTTTAACTTTACTTAGTTACTTATGGCTTCTCTTGTGGTTCGGTGGTAAAGAATCAGCCTGCCAAGTCAGGAGGCGTGGGTTCAATTCCTAGGTGGGGAATATCCCCAGGAAAAGGAAACCCACTTCAGTGCCAACGCACTCCAGTGTTCTTGCCTGGGAAATCCCAGGGACAGAAGAGCCTGGCAGGCTACAGTCCACTGGGTCTCAATGAGTCAGATGTGACTTAGCAACTAAACAAAAGCGACAATACTGGCACACAGAAAAAAAGCAATGCAAAAGATGCATTTCCATGTTTTGGTTTTTCCTTTTCTTTTCAGCTTATAAACTCACTTTCCCCCTTTCTCTCTCTACACACATCCGCCTACTCCTCCACAGGGAAATAATGTGAATTACCTAGAAAGAATCCTCCCATATGTCTTCAGGAATGTACACTCTTATCCATTATATATCCTATGATCCTCTGTGGGTGATACAAAAGATAAGTGTATGCAAGTTTGGAGTGTGTGTGTGTGATTACTTGTTTTTTCCAAAATGGGCCACACCCAAAGATTTTCCTATTCAGCAATTCCTCACAGAATTTCATCTAAGTCATTTGAGGCACCTATATGGTTTTTTTTTCTTTTTAGTGATTGAATTACATTGTCCATGGCATGAATGTGCTGAATTTATTTTTTTTGTCACTATGTAGCAAATATTCACATATATGAATGTTTATATGTATTTAAATGTATATATAACCTTCAATATTCCACATACTGATTAAAACAGAAAGAGAGGGTTTCATTTCATTTCTTCATTTCTTGGGGAAACTTTTAAGGATGGGACTATTGAGTGGAAAAATATATGAACTTTTAAAATATGCTCTCAGATTGCATTTCTATAATGCAAAAAGTCTTTGAAGCACAAATTGGAATCAAGATTGCCAGGAGAAATATCAATAACTTCAAATGTGCAGATGACACCACACTTATGGCAGAAAGCAAAGAAGAACTAAAGAGCCTCTTGATGAAAGTAAAAGAGGAGAGTGAAAAACTTGGCTTGAAACTCAACATTTAGAAAACGAAGATCATGGCATCCGGTGCCATCACTTCATGGCAAATAGATGGGGAAACAATGGAAACAGTGACAGACTTTATTTTGGGGGGCTCCAAAATCACTGCAGATGGTGACCACAGCCATGAAATTAAAAGTCACTTGCTCCTTGGAAGAAAGGTTATGACCAACCTAGATACCATATTGAAAAGTAGAGACATTACTTTGCCAACAAAGGTCAGTCTATTCAAAGCTATGGTTTTTCCCGTAGTCATGTATGAATGTGAGAGTTGGATTATAAAGAAAGCTGAGTGCTGAAGAACTGATGCTTTTGAGTTGTGATGCTGGAGAAGACTCTTGAGAGTCCCTTGGACAGCAAGGAGATCCAACCAGTCAATCCTAAAGGAAATCAGTCCTGAATATTTATTGGAAGGACTGATGCTGAACCTGAAACTCCAATATTTGGTCACCTGATGCAAAGAACTGACTCATTTGAAAAGACCCTGATGCTGGAAAAGATAGAAGGAAGGAGGAGAAGGGGATGACAGAGGTTGAGATGGTTGGATGTCATCACCAATTAGATGGACATGAGTTTGAGTAAACTCCAGGAGTTGGTGATGGACAGGGAAGCCTGGCGTGCTGCAGTCCATGGGGTTACAAAGAGTCAGACATGACTGAGTGACTGAACTGAACTGATCAGACTGCTTCCCTAAAATTCAAAAAGTCTTCACATTTTTACAAACAGTGTATGAATGTACCCTTTCCACGTATTCCTGTCCTCAATGAGTGATGTAGCATTAAACAGTACCAGTTTGATGAATTAAAATGATACTTTGCTATTTTGTTATTTTCATTTTCCTGCTGCTTAGTGATTTGACCATCTTTTTCTTTGTTTGGGGGCCACCTAGATGGGCTCTGCGTTCTTCTCACAGCCTCTGCCCATTTTCTGTTGGACTGTCTCCATCTTGACAGTTTGCAAGTGTTTTTGGTGTGTATTCCTATTAACCCTTTTTCTCTATTACTTTTGTAATTAAAAGAAGCTTTGTTTTAGAAAAAGAGACAGAAGATAAAAGGATCTGAATTTCATTCAAAGATGAAAATGCTTAAAACATTCTCTCTTGGAAAGATTTGCATTTTAATTGATATCAAGCCTGAAAAGAATGAAGATCCTAGAGATACTTCTGATCGTCAAGGAAAGGGTATAAATCAAACCTCTTTGATGGCTTGATTCACATTTCTCCCACCGACATTTAGTCTGTACACAATAGTATTTGGATACTCGATCATGCTGAAAAGCCGAGTATGTGTTGTGTTCAGGCTTACAGTGGAGAAGGGGCCGGGGCACCATGGCAGGCGAAGCAGTTTTTAAAGACTTAAACTTTGGGTCTTAGGTGACTGTAATGGACCGTTTGTTTTGCTTTGCTTTGCTCTTATTTTTTATTGTGGTAAACTACATATAACATGAAATCTTCAGCACAGAGCTCAGCTCGGTGGTGCTATGCACATTTATATTGTACAGTCATCACCCGTCATGTATCTCCAGAACTTTTTCATCTTCTCAAGCTGAAACTCTATATCCATTAAACACCAGCTCCCCCTCCCTCCTCTCTCCACCCCTGCAACCATCATTCTGCTGTCTGTTTCTTTAAGTTTGACTACTCTAAGAATGTAATATAAATGGGATCATATGGTATTTGTTTTCTGTGACTGGCTTATTTCACTTAGAATAATGTCCTCAAAGTCCATTCACGTTGTAGCATATGTTAGAAATTCCCTCCTTTTTAAATTCTGGAATATACATACACACACACACACACACACAACACACACACCCCACATCCTATTCATCCTTTCTCGCATGCATTTATGAACAGTCAAGCTGCTTTTACATTTTAGCTATTGTGACTAATGCTGCCACAAACATAGGCATACAGTTATCTTTCTAATATTGTTTTCCATTTTCTTGATACCATTCATAGAAGTCGAATTGCTAGATCATGTGATAATTCTGTTTTTGATATCTTTGAGAAACCACCATACTGTTTCCTATAGTAGCCATTCTTACCAACAGTGCAAAAGAGTCCCAATTTCTCCACACCCTTGTCAATGCTTGTCATTTTTAAAAATATATATTAACTATCTTAATGGTTGTGAGTTAGTACCACTATTGTAGGTTTGATTTGTATTTCCCTAATGATTAAAGATGTTGAGTATCTTTGCATGTGCTTTTTGGCTGTTTGTATCTCTTCTTTGGAAGGACCTTTTGTTTTGAGGCTGCCACAGGCTTGATTTCATAAAGGGAGCTGATATGCAGACCTCCTGGGCACATAGAAAACAAATTCTTCAGTATTTCCAGAGCACCTAGAAAGACTGGAAGTAGAAGGCTGACGTTTGCCTCCACAATTTAGAGGCAACAGAGGCAGACAGACACAGTGCAGCCCCCTCTCACCCTCCCATCCACCAGATAAAAAAGACAAAGACAGCAACAGCGGTCCCTGAGCAAACACTCTTCTCAGCCTCTGTATCTTGTGGCCATAGATTCCCAGTGTGGGTACCAGTACGGGCTCCACTACTTACTACTCATATAAACTTGGACAACTTGGATACGCTACTTACCTTATAGGATGAACCTTGACTTGCTTTTGTGTCAAATTAGGAAAGCATCTCCAGGAGCTGTTCAGGCATTAGTGGATCAAGAGTTGAATGTGTATGTAGTTGCTTTGAAATTGATTTAAAACACTCTAGAAATGGGACTGCTTTGGCTACTTTTGAGAGAAAGGCTAGTCTCATTCTGTGAGCTGTAAACCCTGGAGAGTCATCGTTAAATATCTCCTTAGAGTGAGATAAGATAGCAATTTAAGTTTGGTTTTTTATAAATGTTTATTGTTAAAGCCTCCTCTTCAGTAAGGACACCAGAGGGGAGAGACTCCACCACGGTAGGATGTCCCACTCAAAGGTGTGATTCGTAACAGAAGGTTCTGGGCAATGGAATCTGCTTCCTCCTTCCCCCATTCAAAATTTCAAAAAGCATAGATGAGCTACTGGCTGGTGAATGCTTGCCTACATGGATGAAGATGGGCTGTTTATAGCTGAGAATTGAGGTCCCGGGGGCGTGGACCGGCAGGCTGAGCCCACACCAGCCCTGCTAAATAGCACCCACGTTGTTCTCTTTACCTCCTCCTCACGGAAACCAGGTGCTTTGCGAACCCAGAAACATTATTTCTGCCATTTACATCATGTTTTTTTAAAGTTTGGAAAATATAAGTAGAAATAAAATCTGTCGGTAGGCAAAATGTGTTATGAATCACAGCATCTCTCTGAAAGAATTTGAGCCAAGAGGATATTTTGATTCGAACAAGTCATATAATTCAGGCCAAAATGGCTTCAGATTTGAACTTCCCCAAAATAGCGATGGTTTGCCACGTCACTCAGCTGACATAGATAGGGTGATCCCTACTTCTAGGATGAAATGAAACTTCTAGGAAAATTCAAAATCGGCTAGTACCTTTTTATTTCTGGAGGGTATGGGAGGAAGAGAGACAAACCAGGGAGCAATACTACATTGTAATCCGTTAGGCATCAAAGAAACCTTTCTCTAGGTTTTATAAATCCAGCTGCATAAACTGCACTGACTCAAGCCTACACATATGCACACACACACACACACAAACACACACACATAAACACATAGGCACAAAGAATAGAACTAGGGATCACTTTAACAGCAAAGTGGCCATAAATCAGTGTGTTGGAATTTCATCAATATGACATCATTCCCAATGTGACATCGGAGAGCCCACCCTCCATTTCCTCTCTCTCTATCCCTCACACTCGCCCCCTTTCCTCTTAAAGAGATGATGAAGCTGCCGTGCAGCACAGAAGGATAATAAAAACCTGTATCCCTTAAGCTGAATTCAGCCCATTGAACTGCACAAACAGCAATAACCAAAACAAAGCTAGCAGGAAACGTTTGCACACAGCATCTGTTATGATCACATAACCACGAGACAGCTGTTTAATCCCAACTGTTAACATAAGATCATTTGTGTGTTTGAAGAGCAATCCCATTTGGATTTCCCCCTTTATTTATTTATTTTCTAGCTTTTCCAAGAGAGAGGCTTTCTCAGCTGTAGGATGCAATTTGTGTTTCTGTCTTTTTCCACTTTCACCCTCAGCTTCTGAAGGAGAGGGGTGCTGTGGTTTTCCTAACTCTAAATACTCAGAAGGGAGAGGGGATGGCTGTGTGGTCTCCTAACCGAGCAGGGCATGGCCCTTTCTCAGCCTGTGGGACCTGCTTTTTGCTCTCCAGAACATTTATAAACCATTCTGGTCAGATTATGGGAAAAGGCCCTCACATGAAACGCGTCTGGTGGTCTCAGCCAAATTCTGGTGAGACTGGAGTTTTCTTAGCACCACCCAGGATTGGAACCAATTCCTGTGAAGCTCAGTTCCAAAACCCAATCATTAGGCTCACAGCTACTTTGAAAGGTCAAGGAAGAATGTCAGCAGTTTGGGTGGCCTGTCTGAGTGCCCACTTTGGAACAGTGAGCAGGACACCTACAAGCCTTCTGATGGTGAGTTTTAGGGTCATACTTTTTTCTGTTTTTCCATTTACATCATATGTCACTGCCTGCAGACTCCCTAAATGCTCAGTAGAGAATATGCACACTTCACTGTTGAATTGCAGCCAGCATATCACAGAAGGAGTTGATGCCAGTGGCAAGCAGGCCAGAGCTGATCATGTGTGCTTGGGGTGAGGAGAGCTGGCCATGCAAATGTGGACAAGCATTAACCTTGAAAACTGCCTGAAATTAGCATTACATAAATCTTTCCTCACCTCTTGCTTTAAATATTTAATTCCAGCAAACCCTCCATGTTGATCCCAACAGGTGATAATATTTGTGATATTAAGTTTATTTTTCTGGGAAAAGAGAAAGTCTATGGTTTCTAATATATGTCTTAAACCTGATTCTTAGGACAAGTTCATTTCTAGGTCATATAAACCTTGGGGATGGAAGGGACTTTTACTCCTCTCTCACTTTTTTCTTTTTTAAATTTATTCCTGATGTTTAATTTCAGTGTTTTTTTGAATTATTGACAAATAAAAGTTGTATATATTTAATGTATTCCACTACATATTTGACATATGTTTCCATTGTGATCATGCTAATTAAATTAACAGTTTTAAAGATTTTTTTATGTGGACCGTTTTTAAAATCTTTATTGAATTTGTTATAATATTTTTTCTGTTTTATGTTTTGTTTTTTTGACCCCCAAGGCATATGGGATCTTAGTTCCCCGACTAGGGATCAAACCCACATCCTTTGCGTTGGAAGTTGAAATGCTAACCACTGGGCTGCCAGAGAAGTCCCAATTAATATTTTTGACTTTAACTTTTGAAAAATGTAAGTTGTTTAAGAGGAATTTACATCTCTTTGAAATGAAAAATATCACAATAAAAATTTTTGAATGACCACTGAATTTCTCCTAATGAAAGCAGCCTCATTCTCTCTTGTGGCTTCACATTCTCACAACTATTGCTTTATTCTCTCTCTCTGACCCTTCAAAGAATAGGTATTGAGCTTCTACAGAGGTCAGTTTTCTGTGATTTAGTAGGACAAACAAAAATAGTCAGTGATGGAAGCAGTCAAAAAAGAGTATCAATGTTGGAAAAAATTAAACATGTAGGTCAGTCTAGGTGGTGATTTATTATCATACTTAGATAAAATGCATTTAACTTTAACTTGACATTCCTTATCACACACACAAAAGTTTGAGTCCAGCTGCAGGGGGTGGGGGAGTAACTGTGATTTCTATAGATTTTGAACATTCATCTTAATGGTCCACTTCCCCTCCATGGGACAAAATCGCCAACATCGTTAATGGGAGAAAATCCTTTATCGACTGATTATTTCCATGTTTTGTTTCTGCAGCGAGACGGGATATCCTGTAAGGTGGCGAAAAGGGAGGGAAAATTAGTACTATCCGTTTTTGATTTGCCATTATTATTATTGTTATTTCTGCTCTCAAGATGGTATTTTATTTATCTACTGGTTTTCATATATAACAAGTATTTTTGGTGATTTTTTCTCCTCTCCCTTCCCAGTTTACCCTGGTTAAAAAATTACTCTTGGCAAGATTTAGAAGGGAGTTTACTTTTGTCACATAAAGAAGTCATTATCATTTAATATGTGCTTCTTTTATTAAAACTAACCAATGGAATAGTTATTAGGTACCCTCATTTACTGAATAAAAGCCCTGGTTTATTTTATTTGTTTTGCCTAAGTATGGGAAATACTTTTGATTGATTTTAGAAGAAGAACTACCAGAGTGAAGAGAGACATTCCACTGCCTGAGCAAGCACACACAAGTTACAAGTATCTTTCAGTTGCTCATTAGTCAGCTAAAACCAGGAAATAAATATCCTACTGTTTTGTGATCACTTCCAGTTACTGCTGTCACAGGAAACATAAACGAGAGGGAGATGATCTGAGAAAAAACTGGGTCCCAGTTGGACCCCGACCAATTCACATACCACACACACCTCACCAGGACATTCAGCCCTGGTGAAAAGAACCAGATGAGTCTGCTGCTACCCTAGAAATATTTGAAACTGGCCACATTTATTTCTGAAACTTCAAACACTCAAAGTTTTAGAAAAGTATTTTTTTCTGGATTATTAAGCTTTGTTGCATTTTTGTCAAGTATGAAATGCTACATTTCAAAGCAGTATATATCTCTAGAACAAAGCTTGAAGATTTTCCCATTGAATAGACTTTTCTTCCCTGGTGGCTCAGACGGTAAAGAATCTGACTGCAATGCAGGAGACCTGGGGTTCAGTCTCTGGGTTGGGAAGATCCCCTTGAGAAGGGAATGGCAACCCACTCCAGTATTCTTACCTGGAGAATCCCATGCACATAGGAGCCTGGTGGCTACAGCCCATGGAGTCAAAAAGAGTCAGACATGACTGAGCAACAAACACTTTCACTTTCACCAGTAAAATTAAAAAAAAGTTTCTCTGAATTTTGAATATACTTTAGTGTTCTATGAAACATAGGACAGATCTTGGCAAATAACTATTCATAAGATCATGATTTTACAAATAAGTGCCTTTGAAATGAGGACAGGAAAGCAGTATATTGTTTGACATCAGAGGATGGAAAGCAGAAATAAACCAATTCTAAATTATTTCATTTGCAAGATGGATCCTTCTTATGTTATATCTTCTTCATTCTTGTAGAATGTGATTCCTGAAGTGGCAGCCTTTTCTCAAGATGTTCACCTTGAATATAAGAAACAAATAAATCAAAAAATAAGTAAACAGACAATGGAGGTGAAGTGTTAAAAATGTGGACAGTATGTGAGTAGGAAGTTGTCCTCCGGAGTCCAATGCACCATTTCCTGTAGCTTCTGTTTCCACCTCACCTTCCTCTTGTCCATTCATCCCCCTGTTTTTCCATGGTCTATGTCCTGTGGCCTGTAAGGCTGTTTCATGCTGACTTCCAGCTTTGCTTTTTCTAATCTACATTTCCCTTCAAGATTAGACCAGAGGTCAAAGAGAATTTCTGCTTACCCACTATCTCCTCCTCTGATTATTTTATATTACATCAATCTTCCTTGTCATTCTTAATAATGAGTTCTAGCTTAGAATGTGTTTGATATCATTTAATATAAGACACTGGGGAAAAATGAGAAGGACCCTAAAACTTACCTGCCACACATCCTTTGGAAAGTATGTACCTCAGTTAAGTCATGAGAGGAAAATGTTCGCATTTTCTTATAAATTGCTGGACTTTAGCCACTCTTTACTTCCTCTTCAAATCACCTCCTATGTCCCTCCTAACAATCCGCACATACGGTGGAGGAAATGGAAACTCTGTCCAAGA